>PVJO010006226.1:0-90946 GCA_004026905.1 Hystrix cristata | reverse complement strand
AAAAAAAAAAGATCAAGCCCGGTCTGCGCAATTTAGTAACTTAGTGAGACCCTGTCTCAAAATTCAAAAATTTAAA
The DNA here is from genome assembly GCA_004026905.1 of Hystrix cristata. Taxonomy (NCBI): domain Eukaryota; kingdom Metazoa; phylum Chordata; class Mammalia; order Rodentia; family Hystricidae; genus Hystrix; species Hystrix cristata. The sequence goes on along the minus strand of PVJO010006226.1, from coordinate 90,870 downwards.
GAGGACTGGGGATGTAATTCAATACAAAGGCTCTGGGTTCAATCCTTCATACAAAAAAAAAGTCTAAGAAATTTTCAGAGTGAACCAAACAGAAAACTGGACATTGGATTGATAGATAGGCCAGCCTAGGCTACACAGTGAGACCCTGTCTCGAACAAAGGATGGATGAGAGAGGAAGAAAAGAGATGGCAAATGAGGACAAAGAAGTAGAAGACTGTGGATAGATTGCTAAAATATGAAACTAAAGGTTAAAAAGGAAAGTGCTTCTGCCAGAAGTAAACTGAAGTATGACACTTAGAAGTAAAGACAGAAATAAACTCCAAGCATGAAGAACGAAGAAAACAAGACCAAATTAAACAATTTGCCTTAATCTTTGGCACCATGACATGGCTGTATTTTGAAAGTGGGATTAAAGGGATTTGGAATCATAGCCTACAAGGACTTCCCTGTCTGACAGTACAGGAGAGCGGCTTAGTGGAAAACAAATGTTTGAGTTATATTACACACAAAGCACTTCGAAGATGTTATAGTCACAGCTCTGCTAACAATAGCTGTTTTTCGCTTCATTTGACAATAAACAATCAGAACTAGACTTGGAATCCCTTCATGTTGATGGAATGAAGGAAAAAGGAAGGAAGAGAGAGGGGAAGGGAGGGAGAGGAGGGAGGGAAGGAGAATGTCTACACAGAAGGTAAACAGAAGCTACTAGAACAAGTAAAGTTCCCCTAGTGAGGCGCCCCCACCATGGCTCCATACGTTTGTCCTCAGTATCTGGAATAATAACTAAAATCTGATAGACGTCAACAATGACAAGAGATTTCATCAACAACTGCTATGTTTATCTAATAGTCACGTGCAAGGGACTTTCCTAAATGTGTTCCAAACCTTGGCTCACCTGGTCCTCACAACTCTAAGAGCTAGTACTAGATTTACTGTTATCCCTATTAGTTATCATCCCAATTTTAAATGCTAGAAATGTAACAATCACCAAGTTTAAGAAACTTGCCCTGATCTCTGAGTGGTCAAACCAAGAAAGTCTTACTCAGTAAATCCTATTCCTATAAGTAAAATAAAGGATTAAATATTATGTAAGATGGAATTAACCCATGGAAAACAAAGGTCTTCTAACCACAAGTTCTCAGAGGCTGATTCTACTTTATGCTATTGCTCCTATAGAATATGTGAAGTTGGAAGGATGCCAGTTGGACACCTTTTAAAATTTCAGACAGAAATGTAGCATTCAGAACAATTGATCCCCACACCCATTAGGATCAGCTACTAAATATATATATATATATATCAAATGTGAGAGAGGATGTAGAGAAGTGGAACCCTTGTGCAATACTGGCTGGATTGTAAAATGGCGTAGCTACTATGGAAAACAGTATTGTGGTTTTGCAAAAAAATGGAATGTGGAACTACTACGTGATCTAACAATCTCGTTTCTGGGTATATAGCCAAAAGAATTGAAAGCAGAATCCCCAAAAGATAATTACATACTCTTGTACACTCTCATTAATAACAGCATTATTCACCATAGCCAATTCACTATGTTAAAAGAATCCAAGTAAACAAAGAGACAACGGCACCTTTGGTCATCCAAGAAAATCACTCACAAACCAAACAACAAAAAATTGATAGATTTCATTGCATATGAAAACTTCCCTTTATTTGCTCTGAAACAAAACAAAGCAACAAAAAATAAACCACCAAAAATAAATAAATCAATAAAATGAAAAGGCCTACGACAAAATGAGAAATAAAATCTGTATCACTTAATACAAACAAATGGTTTGGTGAAATTATTTTACAACAAAGTCTTACGAATCATCATCAATAATGAAAAAGTTTAAACTTTAATTTTTTAAAATGTTCAAAAAACATCCACAGGTGATTATAAATGTTCGTAGCCAATAAACAGATATTAATATTTAAAATAAGATAATTCTTTGTTCATTGATATAGAATAGTCTCCAGGATGTAATGTTAAGTAGAAAAAGACAAGGGACCAAACAATATGTCTGGCATCCTGTTTATGTGGAAAAATGCATATTGTGTGAATGTGTGTGTGTGTGTGCGCGCGTGTGCAATTAGACACTTCTTTGACTGTATATGCATAACCCTTGTATGAAGGCTACTCAAGAAAGTGGTAACAGTGGTTACCCCAAGAAGGTTACTGATGGATGTCTGGGAGACAAGCATGGAGTTCCATTGCATAATATTGTGTTTCTTTAGCATCTGGAACAATGTACATCTCATCAAGGAATAAACAGAAATTTTTTTCTTAATTCTTGAACTTCTTGCAAATCACAGAAGAAATGCATATTGAAATAAGGGACGCTCCTTGGTTTTGTCTATTAAATAAAGACAGTGAGAAGAAAAATAACCCAAGGTATCCAGGGTCCCAAGAAAATAAGCACTCTTGTTTGCCATTGGTGTTAATGAAACTTGAGACAATCTTCCTGGAGGACAATTGGCAAGATGAATAAAGAGGCTTAAAATGTACATCTTCTTTGTCTCGGCTTCAGTCACTCAAAAGTGATTCTAGGAATCTATTGTAAGGAAATAATCAGACAAATGTCTAAAATAATGGGCAGTGATACTTATTGCAGATTTGGAAATAGCATAGATGCCTTTTAATAACAAATTTAACTATAGAAATTGTGTACTTCCATAAAGTGGCATCATGAGCAGTCAAAAAATTCATGGTAAAGAAGGAGAATTTGGGACCCAAGAAAGCGCCACAGGGAGGCTACAAAACAGGATGTGTAAAAAAACTAGCGCTTTTCGTCTTTCATATTTATATGCCCAGAAAAATTCAGAAAGTGCATTTAGCTCAGTTTTAAATGCTTTAACAGATATCTTTGAAGATGGGAAAATGGAAAAATTACTTTTTACCATGTTTCTTAATGTCTCTACATTGAACAAATTCTACACAATTTTGAGAATGTGCTCAGGAGACAGACGGCTGGAATTCGAATGCCTACAATACTACTTGCCACAGTGAGACTTTGGGTAAATTACATAATCTCTCTGTGCCTTTTTCCTATTTGTAAAATGGGGATAATTATAGTTACTACCCCAAAGTGTTATTGTGAGATCAGTGAATTAATAAAAGCATAAAGCTTGAAAGTATCTGGAAAATATATATTTTACATTACATATATTTATATGTAATGTATACATAGTATATATAAGTTATTATTGTTACTTTTAGAATTTGGGAAGGTATCTTTTTAACATTCAAGTTTACGATGGGCCGTGCAACTTCAAATTTCACTTTATTCACTTTCACTAAGAATAAAAATGCAAATGTATAAGATCTGGGGGACAATATATTGAAAAATATTTAGTCAGAAGATTCTCATAGTAGAACAGACTAACATTAATTAGGTTATCTATATTAAAAAGAGTAAAGAGCCTTGTATTATTGATACAATCAAACTAACAAATAAAAAAAGCCTGTAAAAACCAGGTACAGTTCCTCCACAGTGAGGAGAAACTTCTGCAATCTTGCCTTCTAGGTGGGGGCCATTTCGTTGGGACATCTGATTGCAGATTCACAAGCAAAGTATATTTTTCCACTAAACAGGTGGAAGAATAGGCTCCATAAGAAATGCTGTAAAGAGGTTCTGTCGTTGATAAGCACAAAACTTTTCCCAACCTGTGGGAGACTGGTGATCAGGACCATCCTACTCAAATGAGAAATCTGTTGCTAGGATTCCAATGCCTCAAAAATCTGCAGGACAACAGGGAACTGATGAGCCAGGCTTGGCAAGAGAAAATCGCAGACCACAAGGACCACAACAATGCATTATGCTATGAAAACTGGTCCAGAACTATGAAAAAAATCTGTTGATGTTAGATTGGTTCTGCTAGCTAGCATCCATCCCCAAAATATTAGTCATGAAAGATAGCATTTTTGTCTAATGAAGGAATAGCCAAAGAATATAATTTGTCTGTTCACAGTCTGCTTTATAAATTTTTTATTTTAGTAGATTTTTGTTAAATCACTCAGTAACTCATGAGATCCTAGGCTTTATTTCAGTTTATACATGTTTTATCCTTTGGAGCTTGCCTTTGCCAACATATAGTGAACAACAAGCTGCCAAGAAGTGCAGTGAGTGGGCTTTCACCTTCCCACCCAGCTGGCACGGCCCCTTCCCGGGCAGGCCAGGAGCAATGAGGTGGGTACCCTGCCAGGGAGCTGCAAGCCACAGCTAGAAGATGGACAGCTCCTTTGAAGCTCCCATGAATTAATCTTCATGTAGCAAATGAGATGGTGGCATTGGAAGGCACAGCCTCTAAGTCTGCTCAGGAAAATGCATCTCAGTGCCCCTCAGAATTGTTACTGTCATCTGGCATGGCAAATCACAAAGATGGAACCTGACCTTGAATAATGTCCACTCTGATTTTGTATCTCTCATGCCCGTGATAACTCCTTCTCATTCTCTCATGAGCAACCAGCCTATTCCTATGGCTCATTGGTCATCCAAGGAAACTAAGAAAGAGGCCTCACTATTTAAATATAAATTTGCCTTTTTCAAAGCAACCTCATGCTCCAAAACAACCTCGCAATCCTACAGCCAATTCAAATTTCCATTTCTGGGGCTGGGGGTGTGGCTTCGTGGTAGAGCCACTATCCAGCATCTGTGAGGTACTTGATCCCCAGCACCGTGAAGAACAAACAAAAACCGTTTCTGTTTCTGCACTTGTATCAGCTGAGATATTACCAGTGAAAAAGCATCATAGTAAGCTGGGAACTGAGTGAATCATCTCACAGTTTTCCAATAGGAAAGATAACCCAGTTATCCCAAATGAATATGTAAAGAGAATTCATGGAAAAAAAAAATTATGTGAAGTGGCAGTGTCTTGTGGAGCAGAAGTAGTGCCGTGGCTCCAAGAAAAGCAAGATGAAAACCTAGCCCTTTCCTTCAGAGACACAGCTACACATCCACCAAGCACTCTTAGAATCTACTGAAAAGAAGAAACAAATCCTAATGCCTAGAAAAATAAAACTCTTCACATCATTTTTTCTTACCTACTCAGTTCCTTTTTCCATAATTAATTGAGCATATAGTGTACAGTGGTGAAGGGGAAATTCAGGAGCCAAAAGGAAGCGTCTCAAACTCCCATTCTATCACTTCCTAAATGCAAGGTCTTGACAACTGTAATGTGGGAATATGAGTCTCATACTAGAAGTAAATCTAACTTACATGAAGTGTGCCTGACATACAGTAGATGATGATGGTGATGACGACAATTAATAGTTATAAGGCATCTGCACGTTTGCCCTCAGGTGCTGGAGATGGTACATGTTTCCTCATCACGAGTAACACACAGTGAAGCGGAGAGGGAGGAAGTGGCACTGAAGAATTGCACAGTGATGCTGCCACATACTGGATCTAAGTTGGAGCTGCAGCAGCATGTGCTAGCTAATAACACGGTTCTTGGGTTAGGATGTCCCGGTCCAAATCCCGGCTCCACTACTGACTAACCATGTGGTCTTAGACAAATTGTTTATCCCATAGTGACTCAGTTTCTTCATTGTAAAATGGGGGTGTAAGTAGGGCCTATTTCATCGCATTGACTCAAAGAACAAACATGTGCAAAGTAAATAGACCAGTGCATGGCTTACAGAAAGCGTTCCATAATGAATGTCATCTGCTGTTGTGACCTAGATTTTCACAGGCCCAGAGGATGAGCGCTCGAGGATGAAGGAAACAAAGTGTAGTAGTCTTCCGTGGAATGGGCAGGACTGGAACGCAAAGTGAGTGGCAGGCGGCTCTGAGGTAAGCGGCCGAAAGGGTCAGACTCATGAGTTCAAACCTTTAGTTCTTCTCTTGTCCGAAAGGTAGCCATCCCTTTCAATTTCAATGTCACGGTTTATGCTCCCCTTCATAAGTCCTAGTGACAGTTACCACAACTACAAGATGGGATCTGATGGCCGGTAAAATGACCTTCTCCCCAAAAGTCTATAAGAGTCCAAAAGCCTTTTCATCACTAAAGAGAATTCTGAATTAAGGCACTATATCCAAAAAAAGTCTCTTAAAATGCAGTCTCTTAAAAGTCAACTGAAAAGAGGATCAAACTGAATCAACACCCACTAGCACAGAAGGGTGAGATAATACATACATGTTATATAATCACGCGCACACACACACACACACACACGCACACACAGGCGCGCATGCGCGCGTGCGCACAGGACGCCTATTTATCAATGTGTAAATCCTCAAAACAAAAAGTCCTTTTTGTTTTTAATCAGAAGTATAGCCAGCATATCTTACTCATAAACAGAGTAACTTCAATTTGCAAATGAAACTAAGCCCTTAGTTCTTTGGAATTCCATTGGCAGGATTATGAACTCTCCATTTTTCTAACAAAATGAATCACATACGGTATGTGACAACAAGATATCAGTTACTTTTTATTTTAGTTAAATGACTCATACTTTTTTTACAATGTAAATTAACTGCCTGATGAGACTAATACCCTATGAACTTGAGCTGGCTATTTATAGCAGCAATTTTACATATGAAATAGAAATATTATCCTAGAAGAAGCAAAGAAGCACGGCTTTCTAAAACTCTGTTATAAAAGTCATCAATTATAACTTGAAGAAACTTACATTTGCAGATTTTATGTCCAAAAAAATATTATAGAAAGACTTTTGGAACAGCTGCTAGTTAGTTAATAATGGTGATCAGAGGTGCAGGGTAAAGAGGCACCTTCTAGGCAGCTTCTGCCATTGTTCATAATTCTACATCCACAGTCTGTTTTTTGTCTTCTACTGCATGGTGAACCCATTTCATTACAACTTGCAATTTCTTTTTATGATTAGTAGGAAAGGAACATTTTCTCTTGACATAGAAGCATGCTATAGTCTATCAAGACGTAACTATAGATGTAACCTCTCTCTTGTTCTTGCATAATAAAAGCGGTAATTCAGACACTTTATTCTGTCTATCTGATGAAAGGAAGAAGGAGATTTTGAAGGTTTTGAAGATCCCACCACTCAACTCATAATGATCACATGTTATTCCACATGGCCAGGATCAAATCCGATCAGTATTCTATCAGGGGGAAACCATGGCTGAGCCAGTAGGTTGGTGTTAATCCGTGGAAAGATTAAAGGAGTTTTATGCAGTGTGGAGCTGGCCTGGCCTGAAGGAACAGGCACCTGGCGCCATCTCTCACCTCCTCTATTGTGACTGCCCCAGGCCTCCACGGAGTCCACAGCAGCTGTTCAATTTCCACATAGCTCTAGGTGCCAGGCCAGGCAAAGCCAATCCTTCCAAAGATTTACTAAGAGAACAAAGCAAAAGAAACCTTAATTGCACCCACTTTTCTGTCTGCTAATCAATTTCCCTGGAGTAGAATGACAAAGCACAAAAGGATGAGTGTGACCCTCACCTTGGGTAACACAGGCAACATTCTAGACTAAAGAGGCAAGGAAAATGTCTTTGTTATGATGAGTTTTATGCAAAGATCCATCTAACTGAAGTTTGGCTAGACAGAGAAAATTACCTCTTTCATTTAATGACCTATTACAACTTGTGTGAAAGTGGTCTCAGAGATAAGAGGAAAAATTAGAATGAACATTTCACTAGGGAAGACTAGCAGGGATGTCTTTGGTGCTACACTTGATTCTTGTAACTTCAGCATATCATATAATCACATATAAACACAGGGTGCTCGGGGCCTTGTAATGATGTCTAGACGCTGAATATGGGACGCTACTTCCTCATAATGCCCTGGGCTAGAATGAGCACCACACAGGATGAAATTAATTGTGAGGCTATATATTTGTTTGCTAATGATTCATAGAACAAGGTCAAAGCCTAATCAAAAAAGAAGAAAAATTCTGAAAAAGAGCTAGTGATAAAGTCAGATGAGATGGGTGATACAGGTGTTGTCTATGAGACCAGCCAGATTGGAAAAAGTTAGAACCTGAGTCCTTCTAAGAAGGAGCAGACCTCCCCTGGAGACAGAGCAGCTGTGAGAAACAGGAGTCTGGACCCAATTAGAAGGTGGTCAGAGGTGGTCAAATCAGTGAATGGGCCAGGCCAGGCCGAAAGGCGCAGGCAGGATGTTCCGTCAAGAGTGATGGCAAGCAGGGTTCATGATGGCAGATCAGGTACAGGAAGAGTGCAGGGACAGACAGAGCAGATGCTTGGCATCGGGGCTTAATGCGGCAAGCAGAGAAGCCCTGGGGAGGGACCAAAACACCTGGCCCTGAGAGAAGACAGGGGCCAAGCAGGACCTTAGAAACTCAGAGACTGTGGTGCATAACAGGCATGGGAACTGGACCCAGAGGCATGGGAACTGGAGCCCAGAGCCTTGCAGCAGAAACCAAGAAATTCGTCACCAGCCTCAGGCACCATTCAGATCAGGGGCAGAGACAAGACTGATGCAATTCTGAATCACTAGAGAACCATACTGAGCTCTTTTAATTGTCCCTGACTAAAAATAGCCTGTTACCACTTTCACCCTTGCCAGGGATAATTCCATTATCTTGGGCAAGTTCCTTAAGTTCTCTGAAAGCATCCTGATTTGGCTGTGGAAAAAATTCCCTCTCCCATTGGAGTCAAATCCCCTTCCCCTCTCCGTCAAGGTGTTCGGACTCTCTGCCATGGGGATCATTCTGCAGCCTATTTTTTCTGAGTCTGATTTGCCAACTTATCCCTTGACAAAAGTACCATACAATAATAATAATAATAATAATAATAAAATTGTAGAATTAAGAAGAAATAAAAATTTCATTATTCATGATTGTATATTTCTAAAATTTGAAAGAACCTATAGATAACTTACTATAACTAATAAGTTATCAAGTATGCTGCACATAAGGACAATGTGTAAAAATCTATCATATTTCTGTATAGCGTTAACAGCTAGAAATTGAAATGTATATGTTTACCAGTAACATATACAAGTGTCAGATACCTAGGAACAAATGTAATTAAAAAAAGTCCAAGTTTTCTACATAGAAAACTATTCAAACTATAAAAATAAAGATAAATTAAATGAGGCTGAAATAGAGGGATATAGTGTGGGCACAGCCTGCAAGACCCAATGTTATAAATTCTTTTTCTGCCTACGGGAGCCAGAGTTGGTTTGGGCTCCCTACCAAACCCAAGAACCCTAACGGACCCAGGGCTTTGAGATTGAGGGTGTTCCTCCCACCCACAACTGATTTCTTTGCTCTTGGTTGATAAAATATGCCTTGTGGTTTCCACCTCTTTATTTTCACTCTTGTCTTTCTTCACCATCTGCCCAAATCCACTCATCCAACAAGAGCCCATCTTCTTTTAAGTCCCTCCTGTGCCACTCAGTTTAAATTCATTTCTTTTGCCTTAAATTCTATGATGTTTTGGCCTGTAATTAGTCTTAATGTCTGCAAACTCATATTATCTGTATGCAAATATTTGTTATTTAACTTTTCACAGCTCATCTCCCCAGGGAGACTGTTCTCTCCAAGAGGACAAAATTCAGATCTTAGAGTTCTTTGTTTCAGCCTCACATAATGCCCTTCATGTAGCAAATGCTCAATGCCCATTTACAAGTGTGACTTGTTTTGGAAGCAGTATATTGCCACAATCACTGGATAAGAATGAGACAAACCTTTGCTTCCAAGCCAAGTAGCTACGATAGCCCGAGATCTTAGAAATTTAAGATTTATGTGGCTTTTCCTTATTAATTAGAAGAGTATGGCAAACAGTAATCCTGGGAGCCTTACCAATTCCCAAGAATTTCCCAGAAAACTGAGAGACTTACTCAGAAACACTGTAGTCCCAAACCAAAGAACCTAGCCTGAAACAAACAAAAAGACTCAAGATTTTTTTAAGTAAATTTTGTGTTTTGGAGTTTCACAACACTAGAGGGACACACTCAAACCTACCACCCTCATATGACCTTGAAATATTCTGACAGTAGTTCAGTAAACACAAAAGTTAAGCTTTAATCAACAACTCCTAAGAGTAGACCAACTGCAGGAGATGGAGGGTGGATTTAATAAGTTGTCATAGAAAAAAGTCTGCAATGCTATAATCTGAGACCAGAGGTGGGAGAATAGTAGCAAAGCAATAGGAGAAAGCTTTCCATAGGCGCACACACAAAATGAAAGAACTTATCTTTTTAAGTACTTCACTCTGAATATGAAATGTAAAACCAAAAAATGCACAGAATCGAAATGGAGGTGTTTCCTGATTTCATTTGTTGACCTTATTTAAAATTCAGAAACTTAACTTTTAAGGTAAGCAAATAAAAGCACATTTTATAGGTTTCCTGAGATTCCTGGAAGATGATCAGAAAAACAGATCCAGGAGTTAACTCTAGGTTTACCACTTGTACTAACCCTGGATTTAAATCTGAAAAAGAAGAACATAAAAGAGCCTAGAATGGATCTAGGACAAACACAGATGCTGCTAACACTGAACAAATTTTTCTCTGCCACATGAAGATCTGTCTTCAGGGTGGAGATGGCTTAGCCAAGAACACATCCAACTATTCCTTTTGGTGAAGAGTAGCTTGAGAGAGACATAAGATGTTTTTCTTCCTGTGTAATTCCTCCAACAGAGTGGAAGAGTGTGTGTGTGTGTGTGTGTGTGTGTGTGTGTGTGTGTGTGTTTGGGTATCTATTTTTCATACTGAATGAAAATCTTATGATGATCCTTGGTTTGTCCATTTACATTTCTGTCTTGTGCATCTCTACAGAAATCAGGTGGAGACTTAGTCTCTTAAAAATGTCAGTATCAAGCCTGGCAATACAGCTCAGTGTGAAGATTCTGAGTTCAACCTCCAGTACTGAAAGAAACGTCGGCTTCATAAGATCAAGACTTGCTGTCAGGTACTGAGGCAGGAGGGGCTCAGAGGTCTCCCCATTCAACACGACGTGACAGCCTTCACTTGATTTCTCTATTTCCGGGAAGACATTGACCTGCTCTCCACTAAACTACAGGGTTTAGAAATTAGGAGGATAACCGTGGCTCTAATGGCCACAGATACTGACTTTCAACCAATTCTGTTTAGGGTACATGTCAGTCCTAGTTTTTAAAGGCATCTTTTGCCTCTAGACTCCAAGCCTACCTGAAGTTGCACAGTTTCATGAGATTCCCTTTTGTGCCTCTACCTCTACAAGAGTAGGAGCACCCCAACTGCTCTACTAAGTGCTTACCAGCCATCTATCATCCACTCTCCACATTCTAGAATTTCATGAATTGCATGTATTACTCCAGCCTGCAGTTGTCCCCTCTCATATCATTTTTGTTTGTATGAGTTAATGTCTGCTTTCATCCTGTTGATGTCATTTTAAGGGCATCTGTCTAGGGACATAATTCCATATGCCCAATGCCCAGCCCACTCCCACTACTTCCTAAGACATAATTCAAAAATACATGGCATGTGGCTTTGGGTACATTGAAAATCAAAAATATATATATCTTTCAAATGAACTACAAAGTTCTTGATACACTAAGACCTTCAGCCTATTTAACCTTGAATATTTTGTACACGCTATTTCTACATACTTGTGGCATGTAGCCTACATTACCAGCATATGTGTAGGTTTTTTCCAACATAGAGAAAGGCATATAATAAATGTTATGAGACATAGTTAGCTAAAATAGTGCTGATATTATGCCTGTTAAGCTTTCCTTTCCTCGCACTACAAAAAGACGATTTGCTCAGATAATGACTTAGCTTTAAACACAATACTGTCTGAGTGGCTATATGAAAAGAGCTATGCTACTTTCAACCATTACCATTTTATGGAAGAGACAATAGCTTTAGAGAAGTCTAGATTTTTGTCTCAGCAACAAAGTTACTCAAATTCAGAAACATACCAGGAGTTATAAACATTTGGGCAGATTAGTGCCACAATGACTACTAAGTGAGGGACCAAACTTCAGTAATTTGGGGATCTGGGACCACCTTGTTTGAACATTTTTCACTCTCAGTTGTGTTGGCTCCCGCATCCTTACCAAAAACACCATGTCCCATGTGCAGACAAAGCTGTGGGTGTCATTTTCCTCTTCTTGCACTATCTGCATCCATATATGCTCTTTTATCTGCATTGTCTTGGCCTCCTCTCTAAACCAAGCCCTTCCCATCTGGTTCTCCCTGGACATGGGAACTTCTTGATGCAAATCCTTGCTTTAAATATGTTACTTTCCCATTCATAGCACTCTAATGGCTGACTGTCATCTACAGAGAGAAACCAAAACCTCTCAGAAGGCAAGTCTGTCAAAGCGTCTACCATCTAAGCACACCCACCTCCCCAAGCTGAGGCCCTCGTCCCTCCTGGATCCTCCCAGGACCCTGAACATGCTATGCACACCCCAGAGCTACTGAGTCTTTGCTCAGGGGCTGTTGCCTTCCTTCCAGCTACAGCCCTCCTTGCCTCAATTATTCCCATCCACTTTCCAAGGTTCTGTCTATTATCTGTCTCCCTAACAAGATTCTACCAATGCCTCTGGGTCAGGTCAAACTCTTATGAAATCGGTGTGTCATCATGTGCTGGAAAACCAATCACTCTCTCCCAGGTATTGCTTGACTAGTTCACAGGTCTGTGGGTTTACTCCAAATAAAATGAAACTTCCTTGGCATGTACATCTAGCACCCTGAGAAGCCATTATGATGTTCATTTACATTTATTTAACACCATGTACATTTATTTAACAAATGCTTATTAAATACATGAACTACTTTTGAAAAAGAGTGAAATCTCATTAGCTGACTATACCAAAAGCCCCCTGGTTGCAACTGTAAACCAATACATCCGCTACTCTGAAATTTGGTGAATGACAGGCCTGGATCTATCCCACATTTCACACAGTGTCTTACTCTCCTGGCATTGTACACACTGCCTAGGCCAATGGGACACTCAATAAAGAGGAATCAAATAAATAAATAAAAATCTTTAGCGTCTTGTTTTTCAGACATTCTGGCCCCATAATTTCCAAAGACTTGGTGGGTGTGTCCTGATTTTGCTACCTAAAATTACCTCCGTATCGCTTTCTATCGCCTCAGGAATCTCACTACATCAATTATTCACCATGTTCCCTACCACAGCCAGCGTGTTCTTTCCAAACTCACATCTGATTTGTGTTATTTCTGCCTCAAGAGCCTGCCTGGCTGGGCCAAGCCCCCAAACGATCTGCCGACTTATAGTCTCTCCACGGAACCCTGCACTCCAGCCCCAATGAATCACTTACCCCAAACATGCCAGAACCTATCTTGTTACCCAGACATGTTTTCTACTGCTTCTTTTGGAATACTCACCTCCAGCATGCTTTCCTGGTCCTCCTGATAAACATCTATGCCTCTTTTAAAATTCAGATCAAACATCACCTTCTCCTGGAAGTCTCCCTTGGGCAGAATTAAGTTCCTGTGCCTCTGTGTTCATAGCACATCACTAATGCAATACATGTAACACTTATTTCAACCCAATAAATTATTTTTGTCTCTCACTCTACTGTGAGCCCACAATAGATGTAAACTACTTATGTTTGTAGGTTCTCTTTATATTACTAACACCTAGTACAATGTCTGACACTAACAGATGCTTTAACTAATTACCTTTTTAATGTAATATGAAATTCAAAAGAAAATAAAGAACAAAAATTAGTAGAAACAACATATTATGTCCTTACTAATGTATGTGCGATCACCTAAAACCAAAACTAATGTATTGTTCCAAATACAGTCATTTTCATTTACAGACTTTTTAATTTACCCAATTATATCTTTTCATATAACATTTCTCCAAGTGTTTCCCAAAGAATATTAAATTATTACACTAATGTTTATAGAATTGTATGATCAAAACATTTGGGGGAAACTGGGATTTAATAAGTTAATCAGGTTTATTTGCACATACTTTGTCAAGCCTTCAAATGCTAATCTGCATGCAAATTTCTCAAGAAGAAACACAGAGTTTATAGCAGTTTTGTTTTAGCCATGTGTTAGCCACTCTGATACAAAATATAGTCCAGATCAATTTTAAAAGTTCAGAAAGGCATAGAAAAACCAGTGAGTTTCAATCTTATTATAAGTTTTTGAATCTGGAACTAGTCTTGAGAAAAGTTAATTTCAGCCCAGGGTTAATCTTTTTCACAAGCAGTCTAAAAATTACTACCTGGAATATCAATGCAACAAACTACTGTAATAAAATCTGCAAATCCAAGTCACAAGCTTACAAAGTTAATAATCATAGTAAGAGACAGAGCCAAACAGCAACTGGTGCCTCAGTTAAGTTTGAAAGAAATTCCGTCTCCTGTAAGGGGAGAGGAGAAATGTGCAAACCGTGGTGCTCCCAGAAATTTGAAGCATTCATTAAAGTTATTTGAACATGAATTTTGCAATAAAGCATCTAACGGAAATGATTTGGAAAGTACTACTTTTGGGTATCTGTTTGAAAATAAGTCCTTGTTCATTTAAACATAACTGGGGCAAGAGCAAAGTATGCAGGCCAAAGAGGCTATTGAAAGGTGCCCCTTCTGAGGTCTTCGTATGATCTTGAACTTCTTATTTAAACTCTTTGGGCCTCAATTTCTTTACCTTACAAAATGAAATCAATGCCAATGGATTGCTCAAATCATAACATTTCAAAGCATTTGGTCCTCTTCTTTGTTATTATCACATACTAGGGCATGACCTCACATTCTCTCTGAAAGCCATTAGTTCAGTCCTGTAACGAGCTGAGTCATGCTTCTAAACAATCCCGCGCAGTAAGCAGAGTCCTTCTGCCCCTTCGAATACTAAAGAGAAATACATCAATATACTCAGTGGTAACCGGAACATGGTTCCATCTCAATAACTCTGGGAGAAACTTACTGTGCATTTTCTGTGGCTCCTTGTAAATCTTTTCTCTAGCAGTGAATGAAAAGGAGAAATTTACCTAACAAATTTTTCCTAGAGCTCTAAGGGACAATCGTCATGTAGCAATTTGTTTGCCAATCAAATTTTCACCTGAAAGTGCTATGTGGAGAGTACCAAGACAAATTTGAGGAGTTTGTCATTTAAATTTATCCTAAAGCTTTACCCTTCAAACTCTCTTAATGAAGTGCAGTTCACAGGCCACAGTCACATGAGGCCCCTCTGACGTTGTCTCTCACCCGCTCCGAGCACATGAATCTCCAGTCTCACAGAAGGTTCCTGCCCTGAGGCTGAGTGCTGGCTCTTCCTTCCTCTGCCTGGAGCTTTCCTTCCTGGATACCCACTCTCTCACCCCCTCGCTCCCTTCACATACTTGCTCATGGTTCCCTTCAGAGAGGATTACCTTGACCATCTTGTGTCCTCCCTCCACATCCACCTGACCCTGTTCTACTTCTCCACTTCCCTCTAACACATAGCACCTTCTGACAGCTGCACATTCTTGCTAGGCTTATTATTTATCATCTATCTGCCTCTACCTCTGGATGGAGACTCCATAACATCCACGCCTGCCCTGCTCCCTGGTGGAGCTGAACGTCCAGAACGCTACCTTGATGGAGCAGGACAGGGGCTCAGTATTTTGGGCTGAATGAGTGAAGACTGTCAGTTAGAGGGTATCTAGCACTGCGGGGCATGGCAGAGCTTGAGGAAAGGGGAGTGACCGAGGTAGTCATGAGGAACTAGAAACCTGGTCTTTTTCTTCTTCTCCCCCTTGTTATTGATTTAGATTGTTTTATCAAGCCCCAAAGATGTGGAAGAATAAAAGCCAGGCTAAGAGAGAGGAGGGAAGGAAAGCAATAAGACAAGAAAGAGAAGAGGAAGAAGTACGAAGGGGGCCTGACTGAAAAAAGGCAGAATGAAGTTTAAACCCTCCAAACAGATAATGAGCAACACCTTCCCCACCCTCCTCTCTCCCTTCCTAAAACTGAAACAAACTGCAAGATATTTTTAAGGCCCAATAAAACTGCATGATTTAAGCAGACTCTCCTAATTGTCTGCAAAAAAACAGGGACTTGCTGGGGCACCGTAACCCACTTTCAGTCATATGTGAAGTAAAAGCGCTCCTCACCTCTGCATCCAGCCCATCGGCAAAGGCAGATACAATTTTTCTCTCTCTGTCCTTATATAACTTTTCTCATTAACACAATATTTTAGAAGTAGAAAGGCAGAAAACTACGGCATGTTTTCAAAATGAGAAGCCCAATTCTTTGATCACCAAAAATAATTCAGTATTATTTAATTAATTTGCCAATACTCCAGAAGTCTTAATAAGTGTTCACCTCTATGTTAAGTACCGAAATAGTAAGATGACATGATGTGATTCTTGGTTATATTGCAGGGCTGTGTCTTTCAGCCTTTGTTTCAGAAAGTAAACCTCGTGCCCCTCTTCCAGGCCAAACTCTCTCTCTGGAGTGAACTGGCTTTCTCAGGACAATTTTGTTTTACAGATTCATAGAAGAGAAGGTCTATCTTTTGTATATTCTCACCAAACAATAATATATTTTACTGAATTTTATTTTCCCATTCCATCATATGAAAACAATAGACTTGATTTGTTTCCCAAATACGCAATGTTAAAACAATTATTGTAATGTTTTGTGACATTGATTCATTGGTCAAATGTTCACTGGGTGCTATCAGATGCCAGCGAGGTGCGCAATTACAATGGTGAATAACGAGGAGAACACCATCTGATGTTTACGCACAGGGCCAGCAGCGAGCCCCGCCATCCCCGGCACCTGCCCTCCTTGAGAGTCTTGGTTTGGGGAGATGACTGCTGAAGCCCGTGCAAGGCTCAGGTAGACATGACTTTCCAAGACACAGTTGTTCCCACTTGCTTTAAAACTAAATGTTATGAATTCCTTACTACTATGAGAAGAATGCACAATCAATAGGGGCAAGTTGGAAAGCGTAGAAAAGCGGGGGCAACGAAACTAATGAATTCATAACCTCATCACCCAGATCAGCTAATATGAATAGTTTAATTCATGCATTTCCTTCTAGTTCTTTCCCTCCTGCTGGACTATTCTTATTCTAAAGGGAAACCTAGAAAGATATGAGACCAATCTAAAGAAGATTAACCCTATGGAAGAAGTTAACACAGGCACTAAGCTACATAAAGACATACCATGTTCTTGGATAAGAAGATACTATTACAAAGTGGTCAAAACACTGAATATCAGAATATTAATTTGTTAATTAGGGTCATAAATGAAGTACATATTGCTCTTATTTATTTTCTTTTTAAATAAAGCTGCAAAAAAATTCTTTTAAAACTTATATGGAAGACTTAATGTTGGAACCTACACAAAACAAATAAACAAGAATCATGAGCAGAGAACACCAAACTTAATGAGTGTTAAAATATATTGTGTATCTACTAGGATCAAAGCATTATGTCACAGACCTGGCAATAGGAAAATAGAGCAGGAGAGTAGGGAAGCTAATTTCTTTTAAAAAGATACTAGTGCAATTTAATTTATTGGAGAAAAGACAGTTTACTTTACAAGTGATGCTTGAACAATAGACTGTTCATATGAAAGGAAAAACTGTTGAACTTCTACTCTTGCATAAAAATAAATCCCAATTGTAAAAAAAAATTACCAAAATGTTAAAACTAGCAAAAAGAGAATACAAAATTTTTAGAGAAAATAATTAAGAATATAGGAGCTAAGAAGTTCTTTCAAAGTAAGGCAGGAAATCCAGAATCTGTAGAGGAAGAGAGACGGATTTGATTTCATTATTTTTTAATTTTGTGGCAGAAAATTACAAAAACAAAATTAAAGAATAATTTTCAATGAGAAAAGATATAGCAACTAATGCAAGCAAAAAAAGTGTCAATAATAAGCTGGGTGTGGTAGCACAGGCCTGTAAGCCCAGCACTAGGGAGGCTGAGGCAGGAGGATTGCCAAGAGTCAAGGCCAGCCTGGGCTACATAGTGAGTTCAAGGCCAGCCTGAACAATATGGAGAGACTCTGTCTCAAAAAAAAGTCAGTAAGAAAAGCTTCAGTATCACTGTTTGACATCATTAATCGTCAGAAATGAAAATTAAGTGATATCACCTCACAGCTGTTAGAATGGCTACAAGACAAAAAATAATCAATATGGTGTTCTGTCGGTCAGAACATAAATCAGTACAACTATTATGGGAAACAAGATGGAAATTTCCCAATTAAAGGTAGAATTACCACATGATCCAGCAATTGTGCTACTGAGTACGTATGTATGCATACATGCATATATAAAATGAAATCAATAAGTCAAAGAGATCATAAACAAACATCACCATGTTTATTGCAACCTTATTCATAATAACCAAGATACGGAATCTACCTAAGTATCCGCAATGGATGACTAGATAAAGAAACCGTGGCATATATATGTAATGGAGTACTATTCAGCCTTTAAAAAGAAAATACTGTCATTTGTAACAACATGGATGAACCTGGAAGACATTACGCTAAATGAAATAAGTCAGACACAGAAAGGCAGATACTGCCATATCTTACTCATGTGTGGAATTTTTATTTTTATTTTTATTTTTATTTTATGTGTGGAATTTTTTAAAGTTTATCCCATAGAAATAAAGAGCAGACTGAGGTTACCAA
The DNA here is from genome assembly GCA_004026905.1 of Hystrix cristata. Classification (NCBI taxonomy): domain Eukaryota; kingdom Metazoa; phylum Chordata; class Mammalia; order Rodentia; family Hystricidae; genus Hystrix; species Hystrix cristata. Next base: position 72,325 of record PVJO010006226.1, on the reverse strand, counting down.
GGAATTGGGCGAAGGGGGCTAGTCAAAGGATATAAATGGGGGAATAAGTTCAAGAGTTCTAGTATACAGTATGGTGACTATAGTTAATGGCAACATATATATTCTTGAAAACTGCTAAGACAATAGATTTTGAGTGTTCTCACAATAAAAGCTTTGTGAGATAATGCTGATGTATACACTAATTAGTTAGATATAGCCATTTTACCATGTATATGCATATTTCAAAATATCATATGCTAATGATGAATAGATACATGTTTATATGAAGATTTTAAGAATCGCTGATATTCAAAGGGAACTTATAAATCAATAAGAAGAAAAACAACTTTATAGGGCCAAAATAAGTCAAAGATACTGTCATGGTTTAGATCTAAAACATCCCCCCAAAGTTTCATGTGTTCAGAGGTGGGGCTTTCAGAAAGCAATTGGACCATGTGGGTGCTCTATTCACCAATGGACTCATCCACTGATGAGCTTGTACCTGAGTGTGCTGTCAGGAGGTGGGGCACAGCTGGAGGAGAGTCACTGGGAGAATATCTCTGGAGGGTGTTGCTCCTGCTCGCTCGCTCGCTCGCTCGCTCTCTCTCTCTCTCTCTCTCTCTCTCCCTCCCTATCTCCCTCTCTTCCCTCTCTCTCTCTCTCTCTCCTTCCTGACTGCCATGGGTTCAGCAGCTTTCCTCCACTACATCCTCTGCCATGGCATTTCCACCTGGGAGCCAGCCCACCATGGACTAAACACTCTGAAATCATGAGCCCAGGTTATGTATATCAGGTAGTCTGTCCCAGTAATAGGAAAGTTGACTAATACTGATGCATGTAAGCAATTAACAAATAAAGAAATACAATAATGTGAAAAGATGCTCAAACTCTCTAGATGTCAAAAAATGAAAATTAAATTAACAATGCTCAGTCATTAGACACAAAAAGTAGAAAGTGGGGAAGCAGGAATCCTAGTGGAAAGTGGGAAAATGATATTTTCAAACATTCCTAGTAGGACTGTGATTTGTTCTCTTTCTAAAAAATAAGACAGAAAAACACACTAAAGTTTAAAAATACACACACTCTTTGAACCAGCAGTCCTACTTCTGGGAAATAAACCATAAAAATAAAACTACAAATAGCTCAGAATATGTGCTAAGAGTATTTGTAGTAGCAGCAACTTTTTTATGTATTGAGAACTTGTCATGACAGACTGTCTTTTGGTAGGATATTACATGAATTAAGTTTTAGTAAATTCATACCTCATGCAACTATTGCAAAGAATAAGATAAATTCACATGTCCTAGAACTTCCAAGACATATTGCAAAGTGAGAAAATCAAGATAAAGAGTAACACACACACACAGATCATATGCATCTTGACACTACATGTTAAAACAAGTAGAGACCATTTCCCTAAATATCACTGCGCATGTTTCTACAAGGTTGTGTGAGTGTACAGACATGAGTAGTGGATACTCATCAAGCTGTATTTACTGGTTTCTATGAAAGTCTACCAGTGAAGCAAAGAGAAAGGAAGAAAGATGGACAAAGACCAAGAAAAAAAACAAAATCAAAAACAAAAAAGACTATAGTATAATAGAAGATATCCATGGTACAGTAAGAAAGAAATTGTAGAAAATAAAAGTCTACCAATGACATTAATGGAAATAGCCATTAATAGAATAAGTTCCTAGACAAGATGACATAGCCAAATAAAATAGTGCCTTGATTTCTGGGTAGACTTACGGGTAATTTTTGCTCAGAATTTTTGAAGAAATTTTCTGCAATATTAAAAAAAAATAATAACAAGGCTTTAAGGGACAGTAAAAGCAATCCAGCATTAACCCTCAAGAACCTTAAAAATAGCTTTCTCTTTTGATGTTCTCTATTCACTTTTAGGAATTAATTTTAAAGAAATAGAGATGTAGACAACAATGCTTGTTAAAATACCTAAGTGGTGACCCTGTCTGAAAAAAAAAAAAAAACTAAGTAATTAAAAAATTCTGTTAAGTAAATCCTATAGGATACAATAGACTCTCAGTTTGTAAATTGCATACCTATATGTATTCATACCCACATGTGTCCCTGTGTATGCAAAATACATACCGGTATATGTGCATGTTACTATGTATACATCTGTATAATGGAAATTATGTTGTATGCTGGATTTTTCATTAACATTATAATGTGGGAATTTTTCATATTCATATATATATATGTACATATATATGCATATCACAAAAAAAGATGAAAAGAAAATATATTAGAATTTTAATAATTATCTCTGGCTTATGAGGATACACGTGATTTCTAGTTGCATTTTTATTCTTATCTCTTTTCTAAACTTACTAAAATGTATATACATTCTACAACATGCAAAAGCACAATAACGGTTTTTAAATGGCACCATAAGAAAAGAAACGATCTCATTTCTGAAAGAGTGACACTTCTAGTGAATTCTAAATGTTCCTCCGACGCTCCATCGCATGAGAACACAGTAAGACCCCAAGTAACGTACATATGTGTGCATCTCACCTGTCAGCTGGGTGAGGGCGGAAGCATGGAAGCTTGTAGATTAACACATGATCCCCCCAGCCTCACATAAACCTCATAAGCCCCGGAACACTGCAAGCCCTCGCGTTTCCAGGCTGACCTTCCCAAGTACCCAGCTCTACACGGCGCTGCCCCAAAAGCCTTCCTGTGGCTCAGTCCTGGCAGTGCTGATTCTCATATTACCTCTACTGAATATGCATAATTTATTTCTCCAGACTTCCAGGTAGAGCAGATTTCTATAGTTTGGACTGAGGGCTGAGTGTTGGAAACACCTCCTCCATGTTTTCTCTAGTTCCTGCTCCTGGACAGAAAGGATTATAGTTGCAGCACAAGACCAGGCAGTGCTGTGTGGAGGCAAATAAACTGCTCGCTCACAGGGATCTGATGTGCTCTTGTGCACAGCAAAGACAACCAATAAGCTTTGTTCTTATCCCAGGAAATCTACCCAGAGTGGCCCAGGCAGCCCGGCAAGGTAAACACTTGCTTGTTCCCTCCCTTGGAAGGGCTTTTGCTTCCTGGTTGACACAAATAAGGATTCCACACCACAACTTTTCCCCACGGCCCAGTGGGATTGAAGAAAGATCAACAGAAACATGGGCAGATTTCTTTAAAGCACACTAGCCAAAACTTCCTGTTGCCAAAGTAACTTCAAGAAATGTGTTCTGCATGTTCAGGCTAAGTAAAAATCATAAAATGTACTGTAGAACTTTTCAATACTCAGTAACAAAATGTTATTCACACTTTGGTGGGAATTAGCACATTATTATTTAAACAGGTGCCCAAACAACAGCTGAGTGTTTCAATGGGAAGAAAACGTAGACAAGGAAATATACGTGCATGTCCCGATTCCAGCCCCTGGTGTCTGGCTTTCTCTGGCATCATGGAACCCAGGCTTCCAGATGACTAAGATTTCCAATTATTGTTTGCATACAGCGTCAGACTAAATGGAACATTCTGGCCCATCTTATTTATTACTATGTACCAGGTCAACAATATGACAGAAAACTAGTGTAATTAGCTATGTGGCACTGTTATGTAGACAGGCCAAAATCAATTTAATAAACCAAACTGGACCTTTCAGACTCCATCGACCATAATCAAAGTGTGTTTTAGGCTTCTTGTTAGCACATACTCAGACTGATAAATTAATTTTTTTTTAAAAAAGCCTCTTTTCTTGCCACCTGACATAAAAACGGGAATGGCAATAAACAATACACAGAATACACTCGCAATTTACTTAGAGACAAGATTAGAGAAATAAGATAAAATCAAAACCGGGAGAAAGCACAATAAATAGGTACAGGAAGAATGGAAATATAGTAGAGAAGTAATTTTTCCCAAATAGAGAATGGAGGGGCATAATGGTGGCTTGTTTATTAGTGGAAATGAACACATGTTGTTATACTGTAGTCAGTTCCTGATTATTCATGTGTGATTTACCAATTATGTGGATTATCCTGCCTTCTACCAGCTTTTGCACGTTTGAGTCATCTCTTTAGTTCACATGTTTCTAGAATCCCCCAAAATAAGGTTTACCATAAACTGTGACACACTGAGGAAACCTAAACTGATGCGTGGATGAGGTTTGCTGGTGAGAGGACTCCTTCATTTCCCTAGTTTGGGACCAAATCTGGTGACACATTTTCACTAGTGGCAAAGAAGTCAGCACCGAAATTGAGCTCAGTAAGTGAAAACACTGGTCAGCTAATCGTTGCCTGTTGTCCCTTTTTGCTAAGTAAAATTGTTCTAAATATATATGTCAATTCTATTGAGTGTCATTTATAGGTAGGAAAATGTACTCATACAATGATAAAAAAGAAAAATAGAAAAGCCATTGTCCAGGCCCTGTGAAGGTTCAGAGTTCTTCAACAAAGTAGATGAGTTCTAAAGAGCAAAAATAGGAAATCGTAGGGATCTGTCCCACACACCAGCTATACAAATAGGATTTTACAGTGCAAATTTGAGGTCCTCATTTAAATAGATTACAAGCTCCTTCAGAAAGAGATCTTTCCTTTATACTACTTCTGTATTTCCTCCAACATCGAAGTGCTCTGCTTCATAATCTGGAATCCCGTTTTTACAGTGACCAAGATCCTGTGCTATTGTCCTGAGCTCAAGTCCAGACATACCACTTAGCAGCTAGGTCTCTTCCATAAATTACGTGATTTCTCTGTGCCTTGGTTTGCTTCTCTGAAAGTGAGTACACAGACACCCACTGTTGGTGGGTGACCAAAGGCGCTTCATTCTCTGAGTAGCACAAGGCACCAGCAAGTAATGTGATGGACAAATGCATAAAAATTATTGTTGGCATGTTATTAACTACTTGACTGAACCCACTGGCTCCAGGTATGAGAAGTAGGCCATAAAAAATGAGACTTTCAAGACCTAACTTTTGCAACCTGAGAATTTCTTCTTTAAAAAAATGAGAAGACAACTCCACGTTAGGCACTGCACTAACATACTAAAGTATATTTTACAAATTTTATTGCTTAGCCCTTTGGTTATTTTTACTCAGGACTAACATTTAATATTAACAGAGTCAAATATATTTGAGAATGGGAGAAGCACTGATATGCAGGATTGTTGATAAATAGGCAGCAAACCGGGAGAGAATAACTCTGACAATAGGACGGAAGTGACGCAGTTACTTGGGTAGATGTGCAATGAGCCCTGAGTTCAATGGCGTCTACAATCCCAATGGTTTTGTTTCAGATCTCTTTCAAAGTCCCAGCAACAGCACAAGCTTTGACCTTTCTGGGATGATCCAGGACCTTGAAGGATGGACAAAGAGAAATGTGAGACCCCTCAGAGACTGCTAAGTGCTTCAAAACACAGAAAGGGGGATTAGAAGGCACACAGTACTTGAACAATGTGTTGGAACCATGCTCCCAGGATTTGCATTGATTCTCCTACTCTCTCAGCCCCAGCAAGACTTTTTCATTTGTTGAAACTCTTTCTTTCTTTTTTGTTCACCCTCTTTCTCCTTCCTATCCAAAAGAGGAATCAAACTAGCTGTCTCCAACTGAGCTGGTAAATAGCTACAGGCACTGTCTTCTTGGAAGGAAGAAGCCACAGAGGTCATCCCCATAGCACTTCTGTGATTCACATGATTGCACTTCTAATGCTCTTAAGAGAAGTATTAGAACTATAACTGTTTTAAGTTCATAAGCCAGAGGAGTTTGGGCGTGGGGTGGGGGTGAGAGCCCACAGTCAGCCATGTCCTTGTGGCTAAGACCCGAAGGGTTCCAAGAGCTTCATGGTAGCCCATCAACTCTAGCCTCAGAACACTGGCTTGACCAGTCCCATAGCACATTTAGGACCGTGACTAAGCCTAAAATTGGTAACATGATTTAACATTTTGGTTAGTCATTGAGCAAAGTGTTTGCCTAGAATCCTTCATTGCCTACAGAGTGGGCTAGCCAAGATCTAAGCAAAAGCTTTCCCGAAATACTTCACCAAAACTGTCCATTTCTGCAATGAGGAAGTCACCAAGCTGAGCAAAATATGCCAGTCGGGACCATAACAAGGTCAGGATTAGTTACCTTGCATCTCTGGGTCCACACCACCCCTCCCTTGCAATTTGGGCGAGGTACCTGAAAATAAACCACACAGTATTCACTTGACTCTGACTTCTTGTGCTTCTGAATATTTTGAAGGTTAGCATGGTATTTACAAATCAGAGGGGCTTTTACTATTTTATATCATATGCCTACTATGGATTCTCAAAATAAACACACAGCCTTTCAAACTGCTTCTAGGCAATGGTGACAGTTTGTACTTCCATTGTAATAGTAGGCATGGTTTGCCAAGAGGTTTGTGAATTAGTCTAAAAATGTTCTATGGAAGAAATAAGAACTGAACTTGAAGGTCAGCAAGTTATTTTCTCTTTTAAATTTTCAATAAAAATGATGTGATTATATAAAAGGAGGATGGTGTGCAGAGGAGAGGAGTACTAGAAGGAAAGAAGGGGAAACGCAGAAAGGCAACAGGGGAGAGAGGGGAATGGGAAAATATGGAAAATGATGAATGAACCTGCTGTAAATAGGGAGGGAGGGTGCAGAGGGGAGGGGGGAAGAGGGGGGAGAACCAAGATGCACCATGTATAGGTACAGAATTAATGTAATGAATGTGACCATTGTATGTAGAATGTACCAATACATGTTCTTGGTTTAAAATAAAATTTTTTAAAAAATGATGTGATTATTTGGTGCCCACAATACAAGTGAAAAGTCCACCTAAATGACTCCCCACTCCTTTATGAAACTGCCATTTGTCACTTTGAATAGTTAAATTCAGTAGAAAGATTTCCTAATTTTTGAGAATGTAAGAATCATGTCTCTATTTTTAGGTACTAAATCATTATTTAAAGTCTATATTCTCAGGGACTGGGGATTTAGCTCAGTGGTTACAGTGCTTGCCTTGCAAGCACAAGGTCCTGAGTTCGATCCCCAGCACCAAAAATAAATAAATAAAATAAAGTCTATATTCTCAATATGTTCTCCTATTTTAGGGTTAAGTTAAATGCACACTCATTATTTTGCTTCTTATTAGCAGCATCCAATTTGGCAAAAGGAGAAAGAGGTTGTGAAATTCAAGTAAGAAAAATGTTTTCACTTCCTAGGAGCCATGATGTAGTTATAAGGGGGGAAAAGAATGAAATTTAAAAGCTTTAGAACATTTTTCGGTTTTCTGTATTTAGAGTGGACTGCTAAGCATTGTGGATAAGTTGGTTCATCTCCTTGATAATGTGTAAAGAAAGTTCGGCCACACAGTGTGTGCATGATATTTCTTTTAGCTCATTCATTTCTACTCAAGAAGCACACACGGACTGCTCGTAGACAGCAAGCATGCTGCTAAGCCCCTGGTAATGCATGCTCGATAATCAAAGAAATTAAATGAAAACTCATTCCCCCAAAATGATGACCAAATCAGGTTTTATGTATTCATGAAGAAGCCAGGAGACAGAAAAAGGAAATGAGTATGTTCACACATATCTTGGTGGTGGTTCAACTGAGATCAATATCTACCTCCTTTCTGGAGAAGAGTCATGTTGAAATTTGGTACAAGTGTCCTGAATGATATCAAATGATTTTTGTGTTTATGTCATTCTGGTTTTCTTCTTCCTTTTGGGAAAGAGTAATATGGGTGATTTCCAGAGATTGCCTTCATGAAAGCTAGTTTGACCCCTCACTTAAAAGAAATGAGATGATTATAAATAAAAGTAGTTTCACTTATCAATAGGCAACATAGAATCAATGTTTCACTTATCTTCTCAGATCAAACTCCTTGACCATATTCTTGCACGAAGCAAAATAGGACCCTGGCTATTTGCCATTGATGTAATTAGCAAGTGTCTAGTCATATGCACAGGCCATAGCCCACTCCATCAACTCAGGTCCACAGGGTGGTGACTGCTGTAGCTAGAGATCCATTTCGCCTTGAGAACCAAAACTCCTGGCCACAGTATCTCAAAGTACTGTGTATACATCTGCCATGGTTGTGTGCTACAGTTTTGCCAGACATTCAGTCATGGCTAGATGATGGGAAACATAGTCACTGCACAGACAGAATGAGGAATCAGCAGCTCCACCTAATACACAGCTTTGTCCTATTGCTACCCAACAACGTTCTTAATCTTCACATGTCTGCAAAATTCTTGAATTTTTATCTTATTGTAAGTATTTTAGTAGACTCCCTAGAGTTCAGTAATATTTCATGGGGCATGTTTTACTAGGGAATCCAAATAGCCCATGCTAGAAGAAAAAAAAAAACCCAACAACCTTGGGTTAATTGTTTCTAAAATGTTTATCATGGGTCTAAATGGACAAGACATAATAGAGCAGGGAGACAAACTTGTTCTACTTCTTGGCTTTAAGTCCAACCTTGAATGAAGGAGTCGCTCAAGTTAGCAGGTACACACTGACGGACTGACAGTGGATGGATAGCTCTACATTATGATTAGGAAACATCTGCTCAAAGGAGTTTATGGTTTCCATATCAAATAGAAGAAAAAAACACCAGACTGATTCTGAGACTTTGGTAGTATTTTTTAACCAAAAGTAATACAAATCCTATGCTAGTGGGCTTGTGTACTTTCTTCTCATGTTCTACTAAAAGAAAATACAGAAATTGCCACATAAGGAAATGGGGAAGCTAAGACAGCATCAGACTTTTCAATGGAAAATTCATAAGCATGTACCGTGGAGGGGAAAAGAAAAATAATTAAATATGATATTCAACCATAAATGGTATAATAAAAGAATCCCCTCACTACATGTCAGATTATGTGGGCTTCCTCCATCACTTCAGAACATTAATCTCAAATAATGAAATTTAATCTCTGGAAAGACTGAGGATTCATGTCACAGATAATCATACAGATAGGAGGAAATTTTGCACAAACATGCAACAGCCTTGCTAATGAACTTCTTTGATTTTTTTATCCTAGTCTGTTAGTCTAGTACTAAATAACAACTTGGAGCAAGAAATTGGCTGTTATTCAGTAAATCTGGACTGTGGACACTGACCAAATTGTACGACATGCTACCCTCACTCTTTGTCCTATTTTCAGCCTGCTTTTCCCCTCCACAGTGACTTTCTGATTATCTGGTTTGGCCATCTCCACTGCCCACTTCGGATAATTACTCAACTCTCCACTTGGCCTCTGTTGGGTAGGCTTGACCTAAGAGAATGGATGAAGAAAGAGCCAGTATTTTCCTTTGATCTCTTAGAAGGCAGGATTCTATTATATAATCTACCATAAATCCTCGTAGTCAGATTGACATTAACTCTCAAATTTACCAGAATACGACACTCCTACTTGATTCATTATGGATTCTTAATATGCACTCAGTATTTCAGTGTGTCAGTGATAAGACATTTTCTTTGTTGCTTCTCAATAGTTTTGAGGACTTCCTTGATTAATTTTTCTCTTCTGCAATCTTAAGTTTCCTATGCCAAATGTTCTAACTGGCTATCTGCCTCTGCAGTTTAAGCTCACAGATGTTTCCTTGTGGCCACAGCAAATATCACTCCTCTGAGAATAAGTTTGATAAATAAAACTAGCAATAAATTTAGAACTAAAGAGCTGGATAAGGAAGTCAAATGCAGACCGTGTTCACCACACTTTCGTAGGTTTACAAATTTGTCTAGTGTACCCAATTCTTTAGTATCAGTGAGAGTGACTCTAGGAATCCCAAGAAATTAAAGCCTTGGATAATCCTAAAGTCTCCTCATATGTAACAAAATAAATTCTTTTCCCTATTGAACATATTACCATGGCTGCTGACGAGGAGAAATTGGCACATTTAAATTTTACTGCTATTCCAAGTGCTGAGGGAGGAGTGAAATGGACAGAATCCAAATAGTGAGGAAGAAGTGAAACCGAAGCTCTGTGTAGACTGAACACAAATAATTTGTGAACTATTCTAAATGATTAATACTCAACCACTTAATACTGCTTATGTAACATGAATGCCACAGTAAGCAGACCTCTGCTTTCTGGCTTTTCCTTTCCTAGAAAACATTTTTCTATGAATCTTTTTTGTTACAAACTAGGCATGAAGTACTTATTTGCTTGATTTGTGAAGGCCAAATGATCTGTAGGAATAGACTACCCAACTACCACAAGTAGTACTCTTCCTGCCGAAGACTTGGATTCACCCTCTCCCTGTACTTCTCTGCTCGGAACACAAAGGCTAGACATTAACCACCATGCAACGCTCTCAGGGACACCAGCAGCACTGAAGATTCATCATTACTGAAATTAAAACTATTGAGTGTGCCTGGCATTTACTCCCAGCCTCGCCCCAATAAGTCCTTGCACTTTTTTTTTTTTGCAATTGTCACCTTTGCCTTTTGTCTCCCCTTGGAAGAAAAAGGCAGAGAGAAAGCACAGTCTTCCTCCTTCTCTCTACCCTCAAGTCACTGAATTCAGCTCCCCACTGACACGGTGTAAAGCATTTTGAGAGTGAAAAGAGAACGACCAGTCTCCTGAAAAGAGTCCTGAATCATGGAATGATGACCGTCTGTCTTTTCCTCCCAGCCAGAAACCTCTGAGTTATACTGCGCTTCTACTAGTGCCCCAACTCCTCCATCTAAATGAAGGTGGCTGAAGACAAGAATGGCAGCATCACAAAATGGTCCAGCTACAAGGACCATCGGCTCCCCTGGTCCACCACCTTCATCCACTTTAGGAGGGAAATGAGGCCTGGAGAGTCAAAGATTTTCTCAGGACTCGATGCAGAGCACCTATTTAATAACTGTACACAAATTTTAATGATCTTAATCACAATCTAATAGACACATGAACTATTTCCTTATGAATCTATATCCTGTTCAGATAAAACAATTTTATTATAAAAATACTCTGAGTCAACAGTATTTTACACATTCAAGACGTGTTTCTTTCCAAAGTGCTATCACTTAGTACTCAGTGAATCACGAGTATAACCTTTTGGCAGATATCAGGTGGTTGTTAGACCCATTTTACAGTTGGGAAGACTAGCAGGAAGCTTGCGTGCTAAGCACATCAGTGACAGAGTAATATCTTTGTACTCTGATCTCACTTCTTTGTCCACTAGTCATTTTTGAAACAAAATCCTCCTTATAACCATAAACAATTATGATTTAAAAAGCAAGTCTTAGAAGATTCATTAAATTATTCAATTTAAGTTGTTCAGTTTAAATTAATAGTTCATCTCTCTTGAACTATTCCAATCACCTCCAAATTAATGTACTTCTTCACCTGAAAACTTCAATCCAGACATTATTTTCTTTAAGTGAAGGCATTATTTTGTCCCTACACCAAGATCTTCAATGCCAAGACTGAGCTCTTTAAAATGACATTGAACTCTCCATTCTTAAATTCTCCCCCACCACCTCTCTGTGCTTTTCTTATCTCTGGTCCTGTCAAACTGGCTAAGGGTCCCCCAAGTCCTCTTATCCTATCTTTTGCTTATACTCTTCTCTTTCTTTACATCTTCCCAGGGAAACATTGTCTATCCTTCAACATCCAGGTAGGTGGTCATTTTCTGCCTAAAACCACCCTGTGCCAACCAGAAATAACTTCCTCTCTTTGTGCTTTCACATCATGGAGCTCATCACTCTCAAAGCACTCATAACATTCCTCTTTATTATACTACTTGACATTCTGATATAAAGTATATGTATGGTTTTTATGTAATAGTCTTATGTCATAAGAGATGCCTAACTGACCATACCTGGTAGAGAAGAGAATGTCTAGGAACTGAGGAACATGTCAGGCTCCGTGAAACACAACAATTGTGTATCTAACATCATGATTAGGTGCCTAACGTCATACCAAGATTGAGAGCGCAAATCTCAACAAAGCCCCATTGCTCCCGAGAGACCTGCAGTCTGTTTGGGAACAGAGTCCCCCGGCCAGAGCTTAATGAATACAGCAGGGTTTGTAATTATTGCTCATTCCCTAAATAAAATTAGGAAAAGAACGTAATAAGGAGCAAAAAATTGATTAAGTGAACCTAATCTCTGTATATCCTTAGTAAAATTCAATGTGAGGCAGGATTTTCAAACTTAGTGTAAAAAAAGAAAGAAATTTATATCTGTATTTGCCACACAGTTTTAAAATAAAACATATCAAAATGGATTATTATATATGATGCAATCATTCTATTAAGTCTCTTTCTTTGCAATTTTAAGAAACTGAATCTTGATGAATGATTGACTGTGATAAAAGTAGAGCATCAAAGACAATTGCTTTCTTTCAGACAAACTCAGAATTTCTTGTGGATTTCATGGTGTCGTCTTTATCAAAATTCTGAAAGGAAATATCCCAATGAGAAGATGTTTCTGAACAGCAGAAAGAGGAAGTGCCTCAGAAATGCCAATCACCCACTTGTGGGAGATCCGGGATGGGTTCTTCTGAAGCAGCCTCTGGAGCCAGTGCGTTTAGGGAGCTAAACTGCCGGCCACTTAACAAGAAAATGGCTTGATGAGAGCTGTAGAAGGAGAAATATCAAAAGCCCCGCAGCACACTACAAACCCCGGCGAAGAGCAGGAACCACAAGGACAAAGACTTAGCAAGTCTACTTACACTTGGAAAGTTCCCCAGGCTTGTTGTCGTCTTGTTGCGGCCTGCTTCTTCCTCCTTGTGATTGGCAGCAACCACAAAGGGCCTGGGTATTGTCGTTGAGGCAGCAAGAAAAAGGCAGCTGGAAGACTGGGCCCCATTTATATCCATTCTTAGCAGGAAACACCAAAGAATTGACAGTTGGTGATAGCTTTCAATGGGAGACGAAAGCCAAATTAAGCTGCTGAAGGCTGTGATGAGGACACTGACAGTCCAGGTGTATGGGCCACAAGAACCTTCATGGTCTGACTCCAGAAAGCTCCTAGGAACTTGTCTTCTCCAAATAAACCACAAAGCATCCCCTGAGGCTGCAAGGATGCACCAGGGAAAAGATCGTCATCTTCCTTCAAAAATCCCACTCGCCCACTCCTGAGCTTACATGTGAGCTTGTCACATGCTGGGGGCTGACTTCCTCCATCACGGCGCACACTGTCAGCTCCCCTAAAACACAGATCAACTCACAGCTCACACCCAGTTCCCAGCGCCACACCCAGGCTACCCTCGGTCACTTCGGACCAAGAGTTTACCGGTAACTAAACAATAATTTGTGCATTTCATATGACAATTTGCATTTGATAAAAGTGAATTCTTTTCACAAGATTCCTTTACGGACACTGCTTGATTTAATCCTCATCAACAGCCACGAAACTTCAGTAAGTCATAAATCATTATTCCCACTTTGCAGATAAAGACACTGAGGCTCAGAGAGGGTGTAGTAACTCCCATGAGCTACCCTGCCTCCCCAAGGCAAGGTTCATACGGACCAGAAACTTTGGGAACAACACTGAGGCAAGTGACAGCTGAGGACATGGACTTTAGAATTAGACGAGCTTATCTTCCAGACTCAGGGCTGTCATTTATGAAGCTACAAAATATGAAGCACATCATCCCATTTTACAAAACCATTTTATAAAGTTTCATCATTCGTATGATGAGAATCATATTTATGACCCGCAGTTGATGTGAGGATTAAATGTGACAACATCTAGACAAAGCATCACACAAAATAAGATTTCTCAAACATTAAATGCTAATGTAACTGCTGTTAACGCTACCTCATGGGCACTACAGATATGTGGGGCCAGCGATGCAGAGTCTGTCTCTGGTCAGTCTCTGCTATCACAATGCATTAGAAACTTAACACATAAATCTATCTGCGTAGGGGCTACTATTTTGCCCAATGACAAAGAAAAATGCTTTTCTTTTGGCAGCGTGGGGGAATGAACTCAGGGTCTCACACATGCTGAGCATGCACCTCACCACTGAGCTGCACTCCAACCGCTCAAAATACTGTTTCGGTATAAAAACAAATGTGAAAACTTTGTTACAAGTTTTTGATAATCTCATCTCAGCAAGATTTCCTCACTACCTTTCTCAGCACTAAGGGATGTGACACTCCTCGCAGGCCCAAAGGAGAAGGATGACAGGAAGGACACTGGAGGTGTCTGCCTTCTCTTTCAACACTTTGTGCTTATTGCAAAGCACCAGAATCTCAGCAGGTGGACAGCTCAGCTGGCTGGTCTCACCCGCTTTCATCTTTCAGGGCAGGTCCCCAGGTGCGGCCACACAGACATCAACTCCAGACACAGTGCACACCTTGGGTTTGGTTTCTTTTCCAGCCATCATCTGTTGAGCAGAAAGCACTGTACTTGGAATGGCTTGGAATGAAAACAGCTTCTCATAGAGAGTTTCTAACCCTTTCTAACACTTGCTTAATGTACTTGCATTTGTTTGACACTTACAAGCAGTTTAGTGAGTGGTTTAATCTCATAATTTGTTCCACATAACTGTATCTGATAGCTACTCTTCTTTGTACCTCTACTTTGCAGCTGAGAAATCCTGGATCAGAGGCAAAATAATTTTCCTGAATTGCACAGCTAGCAAGTGGTAGGAGCTGAGGTTTAGAGTTAGTTTTGTCCCATGGATTTGACTCTTCTGACTCCTCCCTAAAGAGTTATCAGTGGTGAAAATCCTGAGAAGACGTATAAGCTTAATAGAAAAAAAAAGTAGGGGTACAAGGCTCTTCACTTTCTCAAGGAGTCACATATTTTCAGGGGTAAAAAATGTATACTCTGTAGAAAGAACCATGAAACTCATTCATGGGCGACTCTTTACTCCTGGCTTCTAGGGCCAGCAGTCCAGAGGACGTCTACTGGGATGCTGCCCGAAGGCAGACTCACCATCATCATTGCCATCCTTAGCAAAAGCCACCTATAAAGGGCCTTCCCTTTTAAATAGCACTTTGTAGACACTTGGTGGAGGCTTGCACGGCTGGTGTTTCCTTCTTAGGAATTAATGACAGAGACCAGCCCTGGTAAAGGTGGACAGGCCGGACCACACTTCAGTCGCCATCCACGAAGCACATGCTGTGAGTTTTCCCCAGCAGTGTGATGGTCTTCTCAGAGTGAGTCACTCTTTCTCTTGCCCAGTTTTCCTTGTAGCCTCTCTGTGACCGCAGAACAGAGTTATTCTCTATTCAGAGGAAACTAAAGCTCAAACACGGGGTCTCAGTCCAAGCGGTTTTTCGGAGCACCGAGCTCAGTGAATACAAATGCTGAGACAAGCCTGGTGGATAACCACGGAAGAACATTTAGCAGGCACCCACCTAGTGTGCTTCTACTGCATGGTGATATCGAGTGTTTTAGAGAGCCAGTAGCCAGCTCTAAGTCCCAGCCTGAGCAACACAATTCATTGAAATAAAAGGTGACTGTTTGATTTTGTTCTCACTACAAGTTTAAGACCATGAGCTTTTGCCTTTCCTTGGCTGTCACGGGCAATAAAACAAAACAAGTTATCTCTCAGTGTCTAAGAAAAATGTCCTGTTAGTAAATATAACCCTTGTATTTATATTCAAAAATCTGCACTTTTTTTGCATACCATATTAATATTTCTAATTTCTTTGAAAATCTAACAGCCTCCACAGTTTTGTAGCCACCCTCTGTGGTATTATATCCTGGGTCCCAAGGCCTAGTGGGCAATCGTCATGAGATATTAACAAAGCTGAAGGTAATATTTGCTTTTGAGAAATGGAGCATTTTTTCAAATAGAAATAGACTGTGAGCCCGAAAGCTCAGAGGTTCCTCTCCTACTAAATTTCTTTTGACTCTGTGCATTTTGAGATTTAGCTCAAAAGCCTTCTGCCTGATATTTCTAAGTTCTTTCTATCTATATCAGACCCAAAATCAGATGAGCTTCCCAGCAACTTTACACCTGAAGTTGCTCTGCAAGCCTAGTAGATCTGGCCCCAAAACCCCTTAAAAGCTGGCACTTTGGGATAAGAATCGGTCCCATGATCACAATTCCTGATTAAGCCCAACCCTTACATTAAGTAAACTCTTCCTTAAAAATCGTTGTAATCATGCTGCCTTCTGTGGGCATGCCAAAGAGAACAAAAACTGCTTAGCTTCTTGAGCGAGCATGAAACTGACAACTTAACAAATGTTTCCTGAAATGGGCGGCATTCCTCTGGCCAAAATGAAAGTATCCTGTCCTGCCTTTTGTGACTACCCGGTCAGAGCAGGAATCACCCGCTGTATGCATGGTACAGTCCTTAATGTGTACACGATCCTGCTGCAAAGTCATCGGTAGTTGTTTTCAAACGCAGAAAACCAGGACAGCAGGAGTCAAAAGAATTTGTCTAAAACCGTGGGAAATTTCAAGACAGGACGGCTCATTCTTGGATTGCTAGATTGCGTAGTTTTTCAGAAAACTTGTCTGCCTTCAGGAAACAAAAATGGCTTATTCGGATTGCTTAGTTCAAACTCACATAAGTTATGGCACCAAAGATTAAGAAAAGAGGTAGTGCTCGGGCTAGTTCAAGATCAGTCCGATTAGGAACTTTTAAAATTCCGCCACGTTTCAGCCCTACAGTGTCTCATGGCTAGAACTGGATCCAATAAATATACGTTATCTGGGGCAGGCAGGCAGCCTGTCAGGGCTGTCCTAGCAGGGTCGACGTGTTGCCCTCTGACTCAGCTGAGTGTTGCTCCCAAAGTGAATTTCCCCTGGACTGAATTTAGATTTCACGTGTTAATGTCGTGATCATACTTGCAGCAACTTTGCAAAATATCCCTGGAGCAGTGAGAGAAAAATGACCATCTTTCAGCAGGGAAGGTAAACTCTGAGGTCCTAGCCTGCTTGTACACAGGAGCACATTATAGCAGAAGGAAATCGAGAAGAAGAAATAGGAGTACCTACTTGAGGAGAAGAAAGTCCCTCAGAGACTGTCCTCTTGTGCTAGAGAGGGCAGGAGAAGGGGCCTGGAGCCTTTCTGCCTCGCAGAGAGCTGGCGAGCATGAAGCCTGTGTTTTCAGTTTTGGTAGAAGCTGTTCCGAGGCTGTTGTGACCATTGAATTAGGAAATGCAGAAGCTCAAAACTGAAGAACTAGCACCACCATTTGACTGGGATTGGAAAATCTCCTTCAAATAATAGAGGAGGGGGTGGCCTTCCTTCTCCAGCTAGGCCTGCTTCAAACGTTCTTAGCACTTCCATTGAATAGATGTTAACAAGGGCAAGTCATGTGTTAACCTCCCTGGTGTGTGTGTATGTGTGTGCGTGTGTGTGTGTGTGTGTGTGTGTGTGTGTGTGTGTGTGTATAATCCAGCCCATTTTCTCTTTACTTACAATAAAGTTCTCAAAGTCTAGACAGGCACATCGAGACATCGAGTAGGGAAAAAGTATTAACAAAGCCTTGTTCAGCACATAAATTTTGTTCATCCAAAATTAGCTACAGCTAAAAGCAGGGGTGAGGACACATCTGTGGGCTTCTATAACTTTCTCTTGCAGGCACTGACCCCACAACCCGCCTTGTACTTCTTGTTGCTGATTAATTAGGATCTTGACTCGGGTAACCTGCACGAAGTCCTTCCTCTATCGTATGATCTTTCCATAGACCACCTGGGATTTCCTGCAACAATTCACAAGCTTATGGGGTTTTGGTTTGGGTATTTTTGTGTGTGGCGTGTGTGTGGGTATGGGGGGGGGGGGTGTGCGTGTGTGTATTTTTTTTTTCCCAACACAAAGACAAATATTCTAAAGTAGAAAATGAGCTTAAAAAGAATTTTGGAGGCTGCTAAGCCTGGATCCCTGGGCCTCATCCATGCTAGCCAAATACTTGACCACTGAGCTATACCTCCAGAACACCCAATTTTTTAACAATATTGAAATTTTAATACCATAATATCTGCCATGTTATTTACATACTATGCACTTTAAATATACATATTTAAATATATACTTTAAAAATCTATTAGATTTTTGGACTCTACGAGCCTGAGCAAGGCTGGCTCTCTGGAGGCAGGAGAGGGTGGGGAGGAAGAGCAACCTCTCTCTGGCTCCTGCCCCCCTTAGTCTACTCCTGCAGACCAATGCCCACCAAGTAGGAAGTGCAGCTCGGAATCCACTTGGGAAAGAAAGGAAACCAAAACTCATTTGCTCTCAACTGTCTGCAATTTTCTCTATATTTGTGAGCTGACCCATAAAGCAATTTAATATACAAATTTGTCCGAGATTAACTTCACCAGAAATATGTACAGCAAGGTACATTTTAGTTCATATGTGGAAGTATTTGATTTCAATTTATCCAACATAAAATTTCAAAAACATTCACTTATACAAGGAATAATCACATACTCTAAGCATGTCAGAGATTTCATTGGGTTTTTATCGTGATTTCTGGAGAAAGGTAAATTACTTGATAAACTCAGTTTAAATGTTTTGAAAGCAAAACATTTTTAATTCATTAATTCCTCCATTATTTTATTTGCCAGAATGGGTAAATAATGCTCCTTGAATGGCATCTGGCTACCCATTTAAATCAGCTGTGCACACAAATACACAGAAGAAAATTACCTACCGCAACAGTTCTCAAAATAGGACATCCAGTAGATTCTGAACTGATTATATATTATTTCCTTTCCATTAGAAAATATAAATGTATAACATAAAATTTATGGTCTACCCCTAAAAGACTATTACTAATATTCATTTGCATCCCAGTATGTGCTTTCTTGAGAGGAAGAGAATTAAAGTAGCACCACATGTAGATGTCAGTTCCGACAGCTAAGTCCTGGTGTTCTAAACACTCTCACAACAACCAAGCAAGGTAGTACTACCAAGAACCCATTTTACAGATGCAGAAACCATTTGACACTAAGATTGACTACCTACACCAATAGAGCCAGGTGTTCCAACTCCAGTCCTCATGCTTTGCACCCCACACACAGAATGATGCACAGGCACATGGGAACACACATGTTTTGTATGTGTCCTGGGAAGGTGGGGAAGATTTCATCAGTGAGCAGGTGAGAACATTTTCTTTTTTTTTTTAATTTTATTTTAATGGTACATTTTCTATGTACATAGTGATAACATTCATCACAGGGGATTTGTACCTGTACATACCTGTACATGACATATCTTGTTGCTTCTTTTTTTTCCCATTCCCCTCCCCTCACCCCCTCCTCCCTCCCTACAGGTGAGAACATGTTCATCAGATTGATATAGAAAGGTAATTGTGAAGCATCTTGAAGTTGATCATCCTAAGAAATTCACTAAAAATAAAAATATGTGCTCGTATTAATATTGTTTTAAAATATTCTGTACTTTCTCACAGGGGAAAAAAAAAAAAAAACCTCCTTTGAAGAAAAATGTCTAATTAAACCATATTCACCGCTACCAGACAGACTTGGTCAAGAAAAAACAAGAAGAAAAAAATTTAAATGAAGCCGTATAATGCAGCACAATTGAAACAAACACAGAACAAATGAAACCTCATAAGTATAATTCAAAGACAAGTGTTAGGCCTCAGTGCCTGATTCCCTCACACGTGTTTTTGAAATTTAAAAAAGCTTGACTTTTCATCAAAATAATGCTACTCACTACATCTTTATTAAAAAAGCAAAGAGGGCCGACATATAAAGTCCCTCGTGGTGTCATGATACATTAAGAAACAGAGAACAGTGAAATGCTAGACATTTTTCCAGGTTGCAACCTTGTCTTTTTTTTTCTTTTTTTTCTTTTTTTTCTTTTTTTTTTTTTTTTTTTGTGATACATTCCCTTATTCCAGAAGTAGCCTGGTTTCCACAAGCAAGTAAAGCAGAAAATTGATGCAATCTGTCTGGGTCATTCAAGCAAAATCTTGCTGTGATCTGAGTGATTTGGGATAACATAAAAAAACAGGTTTTTTTTTATCTGAATTGTGTGCTTTTGTCCAATACCCCAACTGATAGCAGAGTTGGAGACTTAGATACATCAGTAATTGCCTAAATTCTCCATTTGTCCTTATTAGCAATGTTCTCATTGCCCACTGCTCAGAAACTACCTTGATTCCATTCCACTATGAAAGCAACTCTGAGGTTCTGTTTTTTTTCCTGAAGAACAAGCAAAATTGAAGACCTGCTCCCCTGGGAACACCAGTCAGTACTGACCACCCACCCAGCCATCTCTGTAAAGGAAATCACCCTGCCCTCAGCTCCTGTTGCCTAGACAACCAAGTGAAGTCCCTATACCTCCCCAGCCCCCAGCATAGCTCACCACTAACTGTACCAGGAACAGCTGATCTAGAGTCTGGACGGGGCCTAGGACACAATCCAATGCTGAACGTGGCCGATCACACCCAGGCTCTCAGGACTAGGACTCTGGAACCTTGCCCAAGGTCGTGAGTTGCAGAGAGGATGTCTGGGGTGGAGTGAAGGACACTGCAGGCAAAGGCCCCTAAGAAGAAGAGCCCTGCAGGGCCAGAGAACACCAGGGAGCTGGGAAGGGCAGATACAGGGCACTCCTGACTCCAGGCCTGGCTCCAGCTGCATCTGCCACTGCCCACAAAGCAGAAATTATGCACCCTCTTCATTAACTCCTACTACCAGGGACCCAAAGGAGTCTTCCTGGCCATCGAAAGACTATAATCAAAATACTCATCCTGAGCCCAGGTGCCAGTTTTTGAGGCACAAAATCCAGCAGTGCTGCTTTGTTTATTTGTTTGTTTGTTTCCTTGTTTGGGGGGGTACTGGGGATTAAGCCCAGGGCCTTCACACTAGCCACATCCCCAGGTCTTTTTTTTTCCCCAGCTCTTTTTTATTTTTTATTTCTGTAGGACAGGATCTCACTAAATTGCTAAATTGCCCAGGCTGGGCTCAAACATGTGATCATCCTGCCTCAGCCTCCCAGAGTGCTTGGAGTGCAGGCATTGACTCCCACACTCAGCAACAGGGCTGTTTTCAACAGGAAGACCAAGGATACTTGGCAACAGAGCCATATTCCGGCCAATAGCCAATAATACTCTGTACTGTCATTTACTTAACACCGAAGCTCTGGTTAAAGCTTAAAGATACTATAGTCTCTTTCTCAAAACAAAAAAAAAAAAACAAAGAGTGTGGGGGACTATCTTCCCTCCAATAACAACATGTTGGGAAAATACTTTCAGAAAAAACTAATTTAATTAAGCTTTACACTTCACTTGTTGAAAGATGGTTCATATAGAATGAGATATGTATCAAGCTACGAATAGCCCATGACAGGAACTAAGCATTGAAAACATTCCACTCAAATAAATGGGTTTCATATTTATAGAATGGTATACACAACGATTTTGAAATGGAAACATCACTCACTTTACTGCACAACCAGCTCTCTGACCCTAAGCCCCAGCCTAACCCGAGTCCCACCCTTCCCACATCCACTTTGGTCACCAGACCCATAAATGCAAACACATCTCCATAGAAAAGGCCACAAATAAGATTCAGAGAAGGGCGGCTCTTCCAGTAATTTATTTTCATCAACGACAAACATGAACTTTGATGGGAAAGGAAAACCCTACAAATTTCAGCCAAAGACAAGAAGCTGGCGTCAGACAAAAATGATTTTTAAATACATCACAGAATCTATCCAACTTGTTGAAACACCGAATTACAGAGCAAGAGCAGACTGGTTTGCAGAAGAAAACCTGTTAACCACTGAGAGTGAAGGAAATCAAGAGCAGCCATGGGAAGACTAGGAGTGAAGAGCCCTCTCCCCGGGGGGCTTCCAGCTCCCATCACGCTTCATGGCCAGTGGGTCCCGCCCACCTGGCACCTTCGATTGGCACCAGCATCAACACCTGACTCATCAATGGTAGTGTCCTTGAATTAGGGGCAAGAAGGAAAAGGTGCAACATGAGAAAAATAAGAAAATCAAATAATTACATCAGTGATCAAGTACACCATACAGTATTTAAATTGCATAGTATTGGCATTAAGTAAAATAAGAGGATAATAGCAAAAAAAGAGCAAGAATTCAGATCACGAGGATCGCTGTAAGTGTAAAACGTGCTTAAAATGGATAATAATATGAGCATAGTTTTGTGTCATTACTTGGGCAATGAATGTGTTTAATAGCATTTGCCTCACAACTAAATTTTGTCTGATTACTATATAATGACATTTCTCTTCCATAAAATCAGTATAGACTCTACTATTTGCTTATTCCGCCCACACAAAGCAAATGTCTACCTGGAGATTTCTAGGGCATTTGTAACCCCTGAAATCACACCACCCGTGGGTACATAAGCACATATGCATTTTCCAAAGGAAAAGTGGAAACTTCCTCAGATTCCTAAGGAAGCTTAAAGAAGATTAAGAACAAAAGGAATGAATTTATCACTGTAAATGGAATGTTTACTATCCTACAACATGTCCCATAGTTTCTTCCCGATTTGTATATCACTTTTCCTTTCCAAATTAGCACCTTTTATCAAGTTTTACAATTTGCATCTTTCTTCTAAAGTAAACAGGAACAATCATTTCTCATTTTTGAAAATTTCACTTGTACGGTTTCAAAAAGATCCTTATTTTCAAAACTTTCAGCCTACTCGCCAATTACTAAGCCGTGCTACGAACCAGCCTGAAGGTGCAGAATGAATAACGCGTGGACCTCGCCCCTCAGAGGCCCAATTCTGTCCTCCCCATTACTCCCGTAAAGCCTGCTGTTCGAGGAAATGGAAGATGTCCAAGTTAACTCAGCATAGAATAGCACCAGTCTCTACTGAAAATTCACAGTGTGTTTTATTTTTCTCATAAAGGAAAGAGAGAGAAGACAAAGTGTGAACGAACCAAACAACGGGCTAGGGAAGAATTCTGTGGACCTGAGAAAATAACATGAAAACCAAAATCCTGGACGAGGAAATAAAGGGTTGAATGCAGTACCATAAGGTATCCCATGGACAGCTTTCCTATGGGGGGTGCAGTGCACAGGCGATGTACCTGTGTCTGGAACCCCAGATTTTTGGGTCGTGCAGTTTCTCCGTGGCCTTTTGCTGTGACACTGCATGTAGGAGATTTGTGAAACCTGCAACTACAGACCTCCAACTCCAAACAGCCCCGACATGTCCATGGTGAGCAGATCTTCCAGGGCTGCTGCGATTGCCACAGGGGAGGGTCCTTTGCTCTTTGTGGAGATGTTTCAAAGAATTTTTGGAGCAATCTGCACTCCAGAAAAAAAGCAGGAAGAAAGACCTGGCCCTGTGCACAGCTGTAGCCGCCACTGACCCAACAGAACACCCCTCAGAAGCATGGGAATGGAGGGAGCTGCCTGTCCCACGAGTCCGTGTGCTCTTTAACCAGGCAGAGAACGGAGAGCCCGTCAACCAGCAAGGCGAGCTTAGGTTATCCACCACGGCAGAGGAAGGTGAAGCTTTTTTTCTTTTTTCTGGAGAAAAGTGTTCGAAGCAGTCCAGGAGCAGCACCCAGTTTCCTTTCCACAGTCCCTCAGGCTCCCAGAGCCCTCAGCACAGAGCTGGAGGACCCTCAGCCACCTACTACTTCCGCTTCCCCCTCAGGATCGTGGGAGGCTGTGGCCACATGGCCCTACTAGTCTTTTCAGAGCAACTTCCGTCCAGCACACTGAGGCATTGCCACCACTTTCTCACTCTCCAGTGCGGCCTCCCAAAGAAGCATTATTTACATGATCTGCTGTGCTGGGCCAGCCAGAAGTACCATTAAGAATCACTGGAAGTGGTGCTCAGGCAGGAGTGGGGTTGGCCAATGTGTCACAGCTTTAGGAGCTGAGCAGTGGTAAGGACCAGGGTTGCTTATTTAAGGGAAAAGCAAGAAAGTGAGCCCCAGTGAGGTCTCAGCCAGGAGATAGGCCACAGAAAAAGCAGACAGGGCCTGGGCGCTATGAGAGAAAGGTTCCACTGGCTGGCTGAGCAGGGACCAGGAAGTGACCAGCAGTTGTCCTGGGCAGCTAGAAAGGCTCCAGCAGGCAGGGCAGATGAAGAGGCCATACAACAGATCACAAGAGCCTGCACTTCTCCCACAGGTGAACAGTCCTACCCCAGGGAGACCAAGGAAGACTTGGTCATAGGATCTTAGAGACGCTGTAAGAGACCTGTTTGTCTTTTCAACTACAGATTATTTAATGAGCACCTACAATGTGTCAGGTACTGATTTAGGTGTTAAGGGTACAGCAACAGACACAATGGACAAAATTCCCTGACCTCAGGGAGTATATGTTCCAGTAGACTGAGGGGAACCATTATGGAATGAAAGTTTGTGTCTCTCTACCTCCCTAATTCATATGCTCAAATCCAAAGCTGCAATGTGACGGATTAGGAAGTGGGGTCTTTTGGAAAGTGATGAGGCCACGAGGGTGGCACCCTCAGGAAGGGATTAGTGCCTGTATAAAAGGGATCCACATCAGAGAGCTCCCCAGCTCTCTTTACGTCATGTGAAGACAGACAGAAGGCAGTCAGCAACCCACAAGACAGCCCGCACCGAAAAACAGTCAGACTCCCACCCTGAGCTCAGACTTACAGCTTCCAGAACTGTGAGAAATAGATTTCTATTTTTAAAGCCACCTACTTTATGGCATTTTTCATAGCACCCCAAGCTGATTAAGACAAAAGCCAACACATAAAATAGGGAGGGAGAAGGTCAAATGATGACATCGCTAAGGTGAAGATTATCAGGGAATAAAGATGGGGAGGAGAGGTGAATGGGTTGAACCTTTTAGTAAGTGATCAAACAGGTGACTCAAGAAGATAACCTTGATGGCGAGGAGACAATTAGTCATCGGAGTGAAGAGCATTCTGGGTGCATAACAGTCATACAATAGCAAGTTCAAAGACCAGAGGGTCCCAGACATATGTGGCATGGCTGGACTGGCACAAGCAAGAAGCAGAATAGGGGGCAGTAGAAGAGGTACAGGACCTTGGATGACATGGGCTCCGGGACCAATGGTAACCCCTGGAGGCTTGCAAGCCGGAGTGACGTGATCTGACCTGCGCTTTACATGGTCACTATGACAGATTAGTACAGACTGGGCTGTGGGGTGGAAGATGGAGGGTAAGGACCAGTTAGGACGTACAACAACCCAGGTGTCTGAGGCCATTCGGGATGCTGTAACAAAAATACCCCAGACAGAGCAGCATAAACCGCTGAAATGTGTTTCTCACAGTCATATTTGGGACAGGTAGCATCTCTTGGCATATTTGACACATGTGACCCTTTTAGTCACATGAGGGATCACAGCCGGTGCTGCAGCTAACAGTGCCCCTGAGATGGAAAACAGACATGCCATCCAAAATACACAGTGTGACCTCAAAACACTACCTCTCCACAACTGGATAAGGATTTAAAAAAAGAAGAAGAAAAGAAAAGAAATAGCACTGTGATTTCCATAAAGGCAAACCATATCTCTATTTTCTACCATTTCATTCAGCATTTCCATACTGTCTCAAGTGCTCCGGAAGTCCAACTAAGACAAACATTGTTACATAAAGTCATGAAGAGCCAGACAGCAGGGAGCAAGGCCAGAAAGGGGCCTATCAAGAGTCAGATAAAATCCCTGGGTGGGTGTTGGCCCAGGCGGGTGTCTGACCTGGGCTAGGCCCTTCCTCGGAGACCCTTGCAGGAAGCCTGTCTCTACTGGCTATCAGTAGTTCCCAACCCTGGCTTCGCACTTCAGGAGGCTTTCAAACATCTGTGCCCAGCCCACACCCTCCATGTTCTGACTTCAGGGGAGAGATGCAGGTGTCCGTATTTTTTTTTTAATCTCTGTGTGATTCTAATGTGCAAAGCAAGTGAAAACCACTAGGTTGAATTTCTTTTCTCACCATTACTGGGACGCTGTCCCATTCGGCCCCACATATGTACCTCACACACATTTTAATCAAACCAGACCAACACAGCCTGCTCCTCATACCACCACTTCTATTCACTTACTTCCTATTTCTTTTATTACATTTGCTTTAACATATTTTTTCATGGTTTTCTTAGACCTATTTAACATGTTTGACTGTACCGCTCAAGAGAATGTGTGAACTCTCATTAGTGAAAACAGAATAACTCTGAGAGACACTTCCAGCATTTGAAAAAATAAAGCTTACTAGTCCACATTTATACCCAGCCCTCCCCACTCTGCAAACTCCACTACAGAAATAAAATGGTGCACCCCGCTCCCAGCAGGACTCTGTTACTGACAATGTAGGTAAAGAAGTAAACAAAACAAAACAAAAAAAGCCATGCTCATTTCAGGCCGCAAAGAAGCACAGGTCAAAAGAAAGATAAAATCAATCAACCTTTGCCAAGTGTAAAAGAACAAAACCAGCAAGGACTTATGTTCTATATTTAGTCCTTTAAAGAGTATTTCAAACAACAGAGAACAAATATTGTGTAATCATATGAAAGATTTACAAATAAATAGGACAGTGCAAACTGAAGCGATGCTACCACTGGGTGTCTCTTTACAGTGAAACTCTAGACACCCTGAATTTCGTTAATAAAATGTTCTTTATGTTGGTGTTTGTTCACAGAAACCCTCTGCCTCAGAGAACCACCGATCTATCAGTGCTATTCTCCACTCTTACCCTAAACAGTCTCTCGCAAACATGGTCAGCAAGCACTTTAACTCCCACTTTACAGAAAGGGACATACAGGCACAAAGGGCTTAACCATTCTGACCATCAAAATCACCCTTACGCTGCCTGAGATCCAGCTAAGAGGAAGATGCTGGGTCACTGCAAACAAAACCTTCCCACCCATGTTTCTCAAGAAAATCAATTTCAATAGCTTGGTGTCCTAAGCCTAGCTCAAATTTTTTATATCTTCCAAGAACTCTTTCACACATTCTCCCTTTGTCTTTCTCTATACTCTTTCTCCATGTCCAAAGTGTCTAACATAATTCCAACTATTATAATTAGCCAGAGGGACCATCCAAAAGCTTTCTGCTGCTGCTGTTGCTGCTGCTGCTGCTAAGGTTTGGGGGGATAGATGCGCCTTGAGATAAGCCACCATCTGCTAGGACTCGAGGACGTTCTTTTTTGGGAGGCAGTTTCTCCAATGGGGTCACCTACTGGAGAGGTAACAGGGATCTATTCCCTCCCACGAGAGACGTCAAAGGCAGTATGTGAAGGTGCCAAGTCAGGGGAGGGAAGGCTGCCCGTGTGTTGGCACTGTTCATTAGCACCATTTGAAGATAATTATGATAAGACCACACAGGGAGAGCTTGACATTTCAAGCATAGTAGACCATTAAGTAAACAAGAGCACTGAATTCTGTTTCCTCAGTGATTGTGAGCAATCTTTCGGAAGATGGGCAGAGGGATGTTGCAAACATTAGTCCTTTGCAATAACCAGAAGCGCCGCCAAGACTGCGCCACCACACCCCGACCTGGGCCGCATCGTCCCAAGTGTCTCCGTTCATTTCCGTACTTGGGAATTGAACAGGAGCACCCACGATAGTCTCCGCTCCAGAGAGATAGGTGGCTGGCCTCTTCCAGACCTCAGCTCACTCAAGGCCACTGCACCTAAGAGACCCAGCTGGCTGAGGGGGGGACGGACCTGCAAGACGCCTGGATGAAGCAGGCTACCTCCCCTCAATGCTGCGCTTCCTGCCTTCCCGGCCAGCTCACCTTCCTGCTCTGCTGCCGCGGCTTCCACCCTCGAGCTTTGCGCTCTTCTCCAATTCCTGCTTCCTCTGCATTCCCATCTTGGCCTTCCTCTCTTGCTTTCCTCCCTTCTTCGCAGATGCAGTTAAAACCTTGCCTCTTCCTCCTAATATGCTGCCGCTGCCACCCATGCCCTGGGCTGCGAGGCCTTCCCTTGGGTGGACCTGGGAGGAGGGGGGGGGGTCTCTGCTGCCCCCACCTGGCCCGTAATGGAATCTGCAGGTGGTAATCCAACAAACTGGCCCTTAAATCCCGTGCCTGGGAGTTTGGTCTCATCTCGAATTTTGCTAATTTTATTTTGCCATAGCCTAACTTACTTTATGGGCCTCAAACAATTCTCAATGTTTATACTAATGATAAATGACCTACTTTGGGGGAGCACATTAGTTTTAAAGTAGGTACAAAATAGTGGTAGTATGGTAAGCATTCTGAAAAGTCCCGCCTAAAAGGATGGATTTTTTTCTTAATCAGTAGGACACACTATGTAAATATAGTTACTCCAAGAGGTGACTGTTTGTGTAGTATTGATGTTTTTCAACATTTTATTCAAATTTACTATCATAGTAATAGGGGAAGTAGGGAAGAATGAGGAAGAAGAGGTGATGAAACGTTTACAGTCCCCAAACACTTTTCATTTGTGAAGCACTTTATTAGACTAAGTTCCAGCACCTGAAAACACTAAGCTAGCCATCTAACCAATCACACCTGGAGCAGTAGCCAGAGCATAAAGATGTGCCTGAGCTGTCCGGCTCTCAATGACAAGCACCTGGCTGGAATCAGGTACAGTGCAGACCAACAGTCAGTATTCACTGAAGCAATCAATGCCTGCAAATGTAATTAACAGCACTCTGTAAGCCGTATTTCCACTCAGTGCACGGTAAATATCCATCACTGTATACATAGCCTGGCAAGGAAGAACGTTCTTGTAATAGGCAGATACTACACCTGCCATTCTCCGTCCACCTGCAGCATCCATCTTTCCTACCCTTATACTCCATGTTACTGGTCAACAATTGGCTTAGGAATAAAAGAATTATTTTCATAAATCACTCCAATGATTTTAAAAAACAAATGATCGCACAGTACCTCTTTACATTTTTCCTTCTTTTGAAAGCATAGCATCTCTCCAGGGACCTCTAACACAGTCTTACATCTAATGCAATAGAAGGCTCTACCGTCTATTGCCCATGAACCTGCACTAATGTCTGGAAGATATTATAACGAGGCAGGTGAGTTTGGTGGTCTGAGTGAAAATAGAACTACAACTTATAAGTTCAATAGAAAATTGTCCATCTTCCTTTGTCATGGTAATGCTATGATATTTTAATTAGTTATGAAAAACTAACCAAACAGAATAGAGTGAGATATTCTGTAGTACAGAAGATACCCAAAGGAGGTAGAACAGTCAATATATTGGAGTGTCAAAACACCATAGCAGCTAAGTATGTGAAGCAAAAACTCTTTAGAAGTGCAAGAACTTGATTAAAATATAAATGATAGTGGGATATGTCAGCACATTTCTTTCAGAAGGAATCGAATTCAACTATCTACATTTGCTAGTATGGAAAGATTCTTACATCTTTCCATTAGAGAAATGTTTTCATGTATCAACCATTTACAAAAATATAGTTATGAATTTGGGCACAAAGAATGTGTAAAAAAATTAGTTTTACAGATCACACAATTTGATAACAATCCAATAAAATCTGAATAACAAGAGAAAAATGTTTACTTGCAAATGGGATATATATATTATATATATATATATCTAATTAACTTTTGGAATCAAGAAAATAAAAGGTGATATTCCTACTATCTTGAAGGCAATAAAAAAAAAGATTTCCAACCAAAACCTGTAGGCCCCCCTCAAAATAAAAACTAAAATTAAAAAAAAAAACCCAGCACCAAAAAAAAAACCTGTGGGCCGAAGAAAAAAACTGGTTTCAATGCAGTTTAAAATGTATATGTGTATTACTTATAAAATATTGACTAGAAAATATTAAAATATTTATAAAACATATATTTAATACTCATTTTTAAGAAGTTCAAAAAAGAACAAAATAAATTCAATGAAAATAAAGAAGATAAAAAAGAAAATAAAGAAGATCGATTGAAACATGATGCTAAAAGAAAGACAACAAAAAATAGAATAAGTAAATCTGAAAGCTGGTTCTTTGAAAAGATCAATAAAGTAGGTAAACTTCTGCTAAACCTGACACAAAAGAGGGAGAAAGAATTAAAATACACAAAATGAAGAATGAGAAAATGGTAGTGTTTAAGAGAATGATCCATGCAAACCTAGCTTGATAAACTAAAACAAAAAGAAAAACTTTACCTGGCAAGCTTTCCTAGAAAAAACAAATTACTAAAATCGACCTGAGAAACTGCGGTGAAAGCTGAGTAGATCAATTATCACAGAGAGCGGAAAGTTATTGAAGAGCTGGCTCTGATATCATCCACCTAATGAGATCCCAGCTGGATCCTATTTAGCTATTGAATTTATTTTGTTCTTTTTTGAACTTCTTAAAATGAGTATTAAATATATGTTTTATAAATATTTTAATATTTTCTAGTCAATATTTTATAAGTAATACACATATACATTTTAAACTGCATTGAAGCCAGTTTTTTTCTACGGCCCATAGGTTTTTTGTTTGTTTTTGTTTTTTTTGGTGCTGGGGTTTTGTTTTTTCTTTCACTGTGCTTTCTTTCCCTCTACCTCCTCCACTTTTTTTTTTTTTTTTTTGTGCTGGATATCAAAGTCAGGGCCTTGTGCTTGCAAGACAAGCACTCTAACCACTGGGCTAAACCCCCGGCTTCTCTTCCACTTCATCACAGACCTAGTATCACTGCCTTCCTCTCCTCCTGTGGCTCCTCGGAAGCTCATGGCTCACTGGTGAAGTTCCGGCACCAGGTCCAGGAATCTGCAGCCCCAGCCCTGATCTCAGTGCAGTCGCTGCCTAACTGGGCCTGCTCCCTCCCGGCTGCCCAGCTCCCAGGCAGCTGCCCCCCACTCTCTGGAGGCCAGGTCTGGCCAACACCCGGCTCGGATATCAGTTCCAGATCCACATTTCCCAGGAAACAGAGTCCAAGTGCCTTTAACATACTCACAATCTGTGTTTCCAAATGGATCTGCTAAGAGCTGGCTTCATGGAACCGCCCAGCGCTGAAATTAACCCTCTATTCCCAGAGGTGCCGGGACTTCCCACATTCCCTGCTCAGCTCCCACCCAGAAGGCCGCTCCCAATCTCGAAAGGCCCAAATCTTGCCATGCTTAACGCTGAGCCCAAACACCATTTCCCTAATGATGCAGGCCGAAGTAGTATTCCTTTCCTTTTAAATCCTCAACGGCAAAACCATCTGAACTGATAGGAAAATGCAACAACATGTGTCTATCCCACTGAACATCACCTCTGCCATGTTTTCATTATGAATATACCCTCCTCCATCAGATCTTATGATCCTTGAGGCTTGGTTCATCTTTTCATCCGCTTGGCATGTGGGCCAAGAGTGCACTGAGTAATATTTTCCAGCTGAATAAATAGATATGCACTTACGCATATCTCTTCTTTCTGGATCCTTCCTCCTGCCTCACGAGGAAGGGGATTATCTCTGAAACACCTCAGTAATGAACTTGCCATGGTTCATCACCGTGTCTTCAGGTCCGGGATAGATTTATTCTACCTTTCCATACCAATGGTTTGTCACTGAGTTCCTCTCCCCGCTAAGTAGACCGGTCCAGTTTGCAATCTGCCGGGCCCATTCAAGGTCCCCTGGAAACCATCTCCCAGGCAGGGACAGTTTAACTTACAAGGTCTTCAGACAATATCTTTGCAGTCACTATCCTTTCTTGTTGAGTTAAATTATTTCTGCATCAGGCAGGAAGCCAGGGCCCTAGGCCCCGGCCACTGACGTGACTTGCCCAGAGCTCCAGGCTTCCAGCAAGTATTGAGTTATTTATTATGGGCCGCTGTCATTGTGCTAGACACCAGGGCTACCGCGATGAAGATTGAACTTACGGTTCTGCCTTAATGAAGCTGATGTCAGGGGGAAAGGAAGCAGACAGGTGGTTTGAGTGACGTGTTGACAGGTATAGTGACACACTACAGAGCACACAGCATCCTTTTGGAAGTAACAGATGTAGTATGTAAGGGATCAGGAGAAATGAGTCAGCAAAGGGAGAAGGTTTTAGCCAGCTCGTGAGACCCAGGCCAGACAGCAAATCTATGACTTCCTGCTTCTTTCCATCTTTTTACTGATGCCTTCATTTACTGAAGACTATCTCTCTTTGTTACTTTCTAGCTCTCCTCTCCTAACTAATTTCTCATGGCTGTCTATCTACGCTTCCATTTTTCCCCTCTATTCCACTCTGGCCTTCCTTTTCTCCTGTCCTCTCTTATTTTAACTCTTCCCACTTCACTTGCCTGATAGCCTCACCCACTCACCTGAGCCCTGAACAACACACACACATTCGACGTGGCCAGGCTGAGGAACATTTAGGGTAATAACAGCCTTTCTGCTCCACCACACACACACACACACACACAGGCGCGTGCGCGCGCGCACGCACGCACGCGTGTGCACATGCGTGCACTCACTCCACTTGCCAGCAGTCATGTGTTTCTGGGAGGAGGTGGAGGCCTCTGCGGGGTTGGGGGGAGCCGGCAGCCTGGCTAAGGTGTGCTTCTTGGTGGAAGCCCTTCAGCAGCAGGACTAGATGCAGCAAGACCGCAGGCCAGCGGCCTGAGAGCTGTGGGTATTTCCGTCACCCTCATCCAGCGCATCCAGAGAACAGGCCTGTGCAGCTTTCCCCATGGAAACAGCTGGGATTATTAACCAGAAAATACTCTTTAAAGGCTTCAGTATGAGAATGGCAAAAGAAGCCCATGCCTCTCCTACCAAACCAGCCATGTAACAACTTCTCCTGGTTTCTGGGGGGGAAAAAGACAGAAAGAGACAGAGAGAGACAGAGAGACAGAAAGAAAGAGACAGAGAGAGAGAAAGAGCCAACATCTCCAATCCTCTGGGCATGTAACTTGTTGGTTGTTTTTTTTTAATATCTCCAAATCTAAGATTTAATTTTCTCGGTGTAGCTTTTCTTCCTCGCTACAGCTTTAAATCAATTTCAGGATACCCAGTTACTTATGGTAGACACATTTCAACCATTTTCTATGAAGAGCCCAAAGAAAGACAGTGAAATTAGCCAATTTCTTCTGATCACTCTAGTTGTGCTAATGGAATTTTTTCAATAATTCCTTAGTTTTTCAATGTAATCCTTCAGACCTTGACCAAGTAAAATATAATTTTTAAGTGATATGAGAAAATACAGAAGGAAATAACTGTTCAAGTGATTTAGGTGAAATGAAATGAAATAAAATAACTAAAATGATTTGAGAAGCCGAGTGGTGCAAAATTCTTGTCTCTGTCTCTAGAGTAATAATTTGAGATAATGTCTCTATATCCCTAAAAGAGAATATGGATAAAAATGAAATCAGTTCTTAAATGAAATCAGTTCATTGTGCTTGAGGAAAATGTGATAAAACATTATGTGTGGTCATCTTGAGATGATTTGGAAATCATTTATTTTTGAGGTATTTGAAACATTTTAAGTCTTGGCACGGGAAAGGGAGGAAAGAAGTATTTAGAAATGAAAAGAAGAAGAGGCAGAAGCTATGTAGATTGGACAGTGGCTCCTATCCCCAGCCTCCTTCTCCTTTGATTAGTTAAGCTGTCAACAAAAGGAAAGGGGCGGGACTATAGCAAAATCTGCCCAATCGAAGTTGATCTCTATTCATACAAGCCATCAAAATTACTCCCACTAAGCTCAGCATGGCTAGGGAAGGGGTTGGTCAGGGGGTGGGGGGAGCAGTCAGGAGTGAAGAGCTATGTGGAAAGACAGAAGCTGCACACACAGGACTCCAATCTCTGGCCCCAAGAGCATCGGGAGACCCTGGCTCAGGACTGGCCACTTTCAGCTCTGGAGTTTGGTGCTTCTGGGTTGAGAAATCTAGTTCTCTAAAGGCATTTTCTCTTTAAAACAAAATCTCTCTGAGGCCAGTTTAATGGTGAAATTAACAATGATTTATGGGTCAGGACAGACACTTGTGAAAAACAAACCACTTAAAAAATCAGGGCACTGGATGAAGCTCAGGTTCAGGTCCAGTTCCCTTTACCCTGCTGTGTCGGTGACCCTTCCCACCTCATTTTCTTGTTTAATGGAGGAGGCTGTGATCCAGGAAAATTAGAACAGTCCATGGCATGAAAGTGATTGGGCTGGACACAGCTGTGCACAAGGAAGACCATTAATTCTACTAACTAAACTAACCCCTGCCCCTGCATCCACACACAAATGGAATTTGGGGTGTTCACAAAACTTGATTTGAGTTTTATCCCTGCTATTCATAGTAGTGATAATAATAATCCTACGAAAATTACTTTGAGGACTACAAGTTTTGGGGCATTTAATCTGACATGTTTTCTACCCACTTAACAGCTGAAGGCAGTTATTTGGAAAACACTTACTACTTTTGTAAAAGCCACCTGTCATAATAATGAAATGATGATTAGAGTCATCGCTCTTCCTCAAAGATCATCTTTAAGACTAGTTGCAGTCTTTCCTGTCTCCTCCCCAGTTTCGAAGGAGGAGAGTTTTGTTAGAGGTTTTTAAAAGAAAGAGTTGAAAGCAGAAAAACACATACACACACAATTTGCTTAACTGACTTTCAACTACATTGCAGATCTCTCCGTACTGTGATAAAGAGAAACTACAACATTACACACAGAGGAGAGGAATTCATTGTATTGATTTCCAAACTTTGGGGAAACTGTGCACTTTAAGCCGAAGAGCAATGTAACTGTTTGGGCCAGGCAGGTGCTGAGTGTACAGGCTGGTTGGGGCGCTGAGTCACTGACCTTTATCAGATTGGCCACAGAGTGGGGATTTTGGCAGGTCACTCTGTCAAAGATAAATATGCTCCAGGTATTTTTTTTTCTCCCTAAAGAAAAATTGTCTTCTGATGTGAACTTATTGCAACACGATGCATTTTTAATAGCTATTTCTTTAGTTTATCTGTAAACTGCTGGGTTTGTTATTGTAGGTAATCACTTAGAAATCATCAGTGTCAGAACTACTTAAATGCTCTAATTTCAGTTACTTGAAAACAGAGTACTGCGTCCTCGTTCAGTGGCCCCTAAAGCAGGCCCTGATCCTCCCAGTCATCTGGCAAAGCAGCCTTCACTTCCGCCTGGTGGGAATGGAGTTTTGAACACGTCTCACAATTCAAGCTGTGTTTTTGTCCTGGAATCTGTATTTCCTCACTTCTAAGTCTCTGCATCCACTTTTTTCACTTCGAATTATGCCTACATTTCCTCGCTTAGCAAGAATGCGAGGGACCGTTATGGCACCAGAGCATAGAAAGCAGAGGGCGAGGGAGGCTCCCTCACAGAAAGGTCACCTTGACACAGCAGGGCTCAAGGCCGAAACAGGCACCACCAAAAAGCCCCAGCAAACAGTAGCACCACAACTGAAACTAAGAAGCTCAGGCTTCCCTCGGGGTCACTCCCGACACCTGTGTCTCGTTCACGGTCCTGTTTCCTTGCTACGTGCAGCAGTCTGCTTGGTTTCAGGTGTCTTAGTGGACCACAGCCATAAAACACACACAGTCAAAACCCACCTCACGCACAGGTCTTGTGTTGCCCTCCGACTGTCCTGGGTACGAGGCTTTGGTCCTCGACAACATTGTCGTCTCCGCGAATAGAAAACTGCACTTTTTAAGGGCCACTGCCAGCCCGTCCGGCACGGTTCTGGAGATGCAGAGGAAGGCCCTTGGAAAGGGATAGAATTGGATGGAGAAGACAACAGGCTCCATTGCCACGTCGGTGACAGCTTTGTTTAATAACTCAAACTGCATGAATCCTTAAATCATTATGGGCCGTTAATACAAAAGCGAGCTCCTCCCTGTCTTTTGCCGTGTGACGTCCTGCACCAGCTCAGGTCTCTCTCTGCCAGCAGCAAGGCTATCGCCAGATGCAGGCCCTTGACCTTGGCCCAGGACCATAGAACACATAAAACTTTTTTCTTCATAGCATAAAGTAAGAAGCCTGGCATGGTGGTGCACATCTGTAATCCCAGCACTCTGGAAGCCTGA
The DNA here is from genome assembly GCA_004026905.1 of Hystrix cristata. NCBI lineage: Eukaryota > Metazoa > Chordata > Mammalia > Rodentia > Hystricidae > Hystrix > Hystrix cristata. The sequence continues at coordinate 36,612 of PVJO010006226.1, read as the reverse complement.
GGAAAGAGGATCAGAAGTTCCAGCCTATGCTGGACAATTTAGCAACCTGTTGCAAGATAAAAAGATAAACAGCTGGGGATGCAGCTCAGTGCAAAGGTCTTAGATTTCAACCCCAGTCCCCCTCTCCAAAAATAACTGAAAAAAGGTCTAACTCCTTTGAGGGAACTAATTTAGAATCTGTGCTAGCCAAATTCTTACTAAATACACTGAGCAGGTTGCTGGCAATTACACTGTTGTCCAGAAATCTTGCTTGGTCTCTGCAAAAGAAAAGATTTTTAAATAAAAATGATAAGTAGAGAAATATAGGTTATGAAGTACCCAACTCACACTGAGATCTACAGGCTATTAATTAATTAATCTCTAAACCATAATGGAGACACAATCTCAGACCTCACATGTACCAGACATCATATAAATTGTTGTAATTTGCTATCACATGTAGTTGAATGATCACCAAAAAGGAAGCTGCGGCACAAGAGTCAAGACATGCATGAGAAAGCATTGGGCCAAATCCCACCTGAGCACTGGACCAGCCCAAAAGCCCCGATTAAAGATAAGCATACTGACGCTCAGGCGGACTGAGAGACTTACCCACTGTGACAGTGAACTTGGGACCAAACCACTCCTGGAACTGGGTCTCCCAAGCCACAAATCAGGTGTGCTTTTCATTAGACAGCATAAATAATGATTTAATTTACTAGCTGCACAAAAGTTTAACAAGAATTTTTTAGACAAGCATGGGAACAACCCACATTTTTTTTTCTTATAAACAAAACTCTTCATTTTCCAAACACAGGCTTGAGACTTTCAACACTGTTCTTTGCAGCTAATTCTGAACCGAAACTGAGAAGGGGCGTGCTTGTGACTCTTCTATCTCCTGCATCCCAGGGCTGAGTGCCCCTTCCCAGAGGAGGAGCAGAGTTCCCAGCACTTCGTCAAGGGCCTTCTCCACCTGCTGCTGTCATCTCCTTGCCTGAGCTCTGCTCTGCTCTTCATGTCTCGCCTCCAAGATTCGCAGATGTCAGGGGAAGGAGAAGGAGGTGGGGAACTTGGCAGCCAGAGACCAGCAAAAAACATAGACTTGCAGCCAAGCTCAAGGTCAGGCAGAGAGGGATTTGAAGGCTGCCCTTCCACTTTCCCAGTAGGGCTGGAACTAATATGAAACAAAGATTTTTAAATCACTATCGAAAAAACCTGCTAGACAACACTTAGAAATGAGGCAGAGGGCTGATGCTTACCTGTCAGTGTGTGATATCATCCTCTGGATATTTATGAATATTTATTGTGAGATAAACATGCTAAATGATCTACATAACATACATATGTATTTTTAAAAATAACAATAGGAAAAAAAACCTCAAAAGGCTACTACTCAATGAAAGAACTAGAGACAACAGTTTCAAAATATTCAGCTTATTTTTTGTTCCCTATTTCATAGCCCTTTTTTCTCCCTGACCCAGGCATCACCACCCAGAAATTTGCCTTTATCCTTCTCTTTTTTCCTTAAAATTTTCACAGACGGGTAGACTTCTAAACAAAATATTGTACGCTTCTGTCTGTTTTCAAATTTTTCTGACTGGAATTTTACAATCTCCAGTATCTGAGACTTGTTATATTTGCTCAGAATTATTTTTTGATGAATTCTCCATGTTTTTTCTCAATCCCCACAAGAACTTCATGAATGAGATTTTGCAGACAAGGAACTGAGGCTCGAATGGGCGATTAGTTGGATCAGAGCCTCATTCTAGCAGGTGGCAGAAGTAGAATCAAAACACAGACCTGCCCATCTCTGAAGCGCAGCTGCCAGGCTCCACAGAAACTCACCACTGTGCTGAACTCGTCACAAAATCATAAAGAAGTAGAGAAATAACATCAGTGGATAGCAAAGTTAAGAGGAGGGAACACAACTGTGCCTTTTCACCATACCTAAATCTGCTCTGTTCGCTAAAGTTTCTACAGCATGTCATAAAGTCCTAAGGAATTTATTGGGAACTTGCATTTTCCCATAGGATAGGTATGTTACTTTTATCTACCAGGTGAGCATGTGGAACTGATATTAATTCTGATTTCCTTGAAACTATTGAATTCTAAAGTGCTAATCTGGTTAATATACAGATATGTCTATCTAAAATGGTTATGTTGCATGTGATAGTAACTGTGGTAGTCCGCTTGATAAGTAATGCCCGGCTGATTGGCTTAGCAGAGTTCTGGGTGTGTCTGGTTGATGGATTTACTGAAGAAAGAAGACCCACTGTGGATGTGGGTGGAACCAACCAGTAGGGTTGTATCTTGGATGTAATAAAAAGGGAAAGAAGAAGGAAGGCTCACTTCTGCCTCGTTGGAGGAACTCCAGTCTTCACCATTACCCTTGGACATTCATCTCCAGGCTTCTAAGGCAGACTTTTTGCCCTTCCAGCTCAGACTATTCAGCCTTCCAGTGTAGACCCTTTGGCTTCCCAATACAGACTCCAACAGGCCTCTGCAGTGAGCTCCATATCTTCTGCTTTGACTGGATCGTTAGCTCTCCAGCAAACAGAGGGTCCTTTTGCATTCTTCCACACCTGACTGCAGAAAGTCATTGTAAGCCTGCTGTGTAAATCTCACACACACACACACACACACACACACACACACACACACACATAGGTATATGTTACTCTAGTTAATGCAGATACATTCTATACAGGTAGGTGCTAAAAATTCCCTTATTTTTTTTAAAGGTTAGTGTTTTGCTCAAGCCACTGTGGATAGTAAAACGTCATTTTAAAGGCCATTATGCCTAATAGTTTCTTTTGTTTCTAAACATTTGCCTCCATAATTTGACTTTAATGATCAACCATGATTTGCGAATTTGAATTGAGGTGTACATTCATTTTCCATTGTTTTTTCTTTTTCACTTAGCTGGGACTCACACTGTAGACCTTTACACTGCTGTGGTATCTTGGCTAGAAAGCTCTAGGTGAGGTTGGCAGGGAAAACATTTGCCTTGTGAATTCCTCCTAGCAAGGGTCTAATCCCCACCAGTGCGGCCAGGAGCGAGGGGGCCCTCTTCAGGCTGGCTCACAGGGGTCTGGAGATAACCCGAGGCCCAGTGTATCCCTTAGCCATGAGAAACTCAGTGATGAGCAGGACTGGACATTTGCAGCTTTGGACAAAGCAAATAAGAAACCACTTTACAAATGGAACTTTGCAAAATGAGTAATAAAAGCAGAAAAGGAGGGAGCTGCTGGGAGAATCTCAGTCGGAAAACCTTGTCACTTGGACTCACCACCCCACTCTTGGTAGTCAGTGCTGACCTTGACACTTTGGGATTCAGCCTTCCTGGGCTTCCCTCTCCTAAGCCCTCACTGGCCACCTTTTCTGGCCTATATTTAAAACCTAGATTTAGGTCCAAGTCTTGCTGCCTTACTAGTTCTATGATTTTAGATACATAAATCTTTCTATCTCAATTTCTTTGTCTGTAAACCAATAATGATGCTCCCTCCCCTCAGGATTATGTGAGGTTGAAGTGCAAGGTAATGCACTTAGAGCAGTGCCCAGCACATAGTAGGTGCTTAATACATATGAACTATTATGTTTAAATAATACTCAAATCACTTGTTTATAAATGCATATCTAACATTGATATATAAAAGGGAAAACAAAGTAAAATGAAAGGGGAAAAATGGAAAAATGTAAATAAATTTGTTGCAAATAGAGAGGGGTGGGTGAATGGAAGGGAGGGGAGGGGAAGGGAGGGAACCAAGATACACCATGTACAGGTACAAAATAACCATGTTGATTATGATCATTATGTATACAATGTACCAATACATGTTCTTGGTAAAAATAAAAATAAAAAAAAAAAGAAGGGAAAACCAAGCAATGTTATTGCCTCAACAAAATGAAGAATAGCATATTGAAGGGCAACTTTTTTTTTAATAAGGGATAGTAATGGGCATAATTTTAAGAAACAACAGCCGTGGGTTGCTTATGTATGAATGAGGATATACAAAATACCTGTTAAATTCAGAGACATAGGAGGGGAAATAATTGCAGAATTAATAAGTACTTTTGTGAGCCATTTCATTTAAAGAAAATATTAGAGAAACTGAAAAGTTCTACGTAAACTGAAACCCAGCTTTCCTAACAAAAGTTTAAGTCACCTTCAGCATATTTTATCACACCATAATCAGGACAATCAACAGATATTTACTGCATCCTACTGCCCTCGAGACACTGCAGTGTGGGCAGCATTTATGGGCAGATCATATGGACAGCTGCTTACCTTTCCCGGATGATTAAATTCTAATTGGAAAGACAGACATAGCAAAAACATAAATAAACACAGGGAAAATCATGACAAAATTAGCCTACAAAACATTTCAATGTTCTTCAGAATGTGTTCGTATTTCTTCAGAATGGAAAAATATTTTAAAGCATAAGGCTTAAAAGGGTGAAAAGTTCTGTAATCATCACAAAATTTTAGCCAAGAATTTCACAAAAGAGAAGTATTAGATTAAGTGTTTCACATTAAGTTGAATGTCAGTATTTTGTCATTTTTTACATACAGAAAAATCCAAAAATCACATATAATTCAACTTTAGTTAATCCATTGTTTAAAGTTGACTACATATTGATATATGTATAGTCCATGAACAAGAATTTCTGCTGGTTCCCTCGGATTTACAATAGACTTGGAGAGGGAAATTACATTCTCTTTAAACTGAGGGGCTGGAGAATTTGCACAAAAAGTTGGTGGGTGCTGGGACTGGGGATTTAGCTCAGTGGTTAGAGTGCTCGCCTAGAAAGTGCAAGGCCCTGAGTTCCATCCCCAGCACCAAAAAAAAAAGTTGGTGGGTGCTGCAGAAAATTTCATCAAACACACTACATAGAGGACAAAAACATCAATGCACATAATAAATCCAGTAAGTCATATTAGTGCAGTGATACTATTCTACATTAAAATTAAAAATAATTTTCCCCAAAAAGGACTACATTGGTTTAAAAGGTCATTCAAAGTATGAACTATTGAATTGTCACCCAAAATATCTACCTTCTCAAAAGACTGAAAATTATCTCAATGTAATATAATTTACACTGTGTAAAATTTTATTTTAAAAGTTCTTTAAAGGCTGTTAGATTTGATTAATTTCCCTTTTTCAGTTGTGCCTTGGATCTTAACATTTAAAATTCACCTATATTTTACTATACATTTCAAAGCTATTTCAAATTCCCACACAGTATTAAATGTCTTTACAACTATAAATCTAAAATCAAAATATTTAAGAAAAAGAAACATGTTAAGTGAGATTTAACTTGTACTCATTTTTTTTTAACTTGTACTCATTAAATGAACAAAAGCATTTTAAAAACTAGGAATGAAGAGAATATTTTAAAGTTAAGTACTTAAAAAAAATACTGATTTAGAAGCTGGGGATTTAGCCCAGTGGCAGAGGTCTTGTCCAGAAAGCTCAAGGCCCTGAGTTCAATCCTCAGCAGCACCCCCCAAAAAATATTGATTTCTACCCAAAATCTAATATGCAATAATTAAATTTTCTGCAGAATTTTAATATTTCATTTGTGATATTTAAATCCTTGAGACATCTAGAGTTGAATTTTGTATGTGATGTGAGATAGGAATTCGATTTTTAATTTCATCCTTTTCCACTTTTATGTAGTCACATTTCTAGAATAAACCCTCTTTCCCCTGATAATCTGGCATTTTACCTCTGTTATAGATCAAACTTGGATTTTTATGGTTTTCAAACATATCCTATTGGTCAGTTTATTTATTGATATGCCAGGACCACATTGCCTTAACTTTGGTAGGTTCAGAACAAATTCTAATAACACATAGAACCAGATTACTTTGTATTTTTCTTCCTTAGAAATGTTCTAGCTACTCTTAACTCCACTTTTCCATGGAAATTTATCAGTTATTCACATGTCAAGAAAAATCACATTGAGGATCTGATAGGCTTTGCATTAAAACTATAGATTAATTTGTGGAGAATTGACATCTTCAAAATGTTAAGTCTTCATATATATAATATAATTCTCTTTACTCAGATCTTTTCTAATACAGATCAATAAAATTTTATTATTTCTCCTTCAAGAAGTCTTTCCACATTTTATGCTGGATTGATTCTTTAGTTCTTGATATTCTCTAGTGTAACTGCAAAGTTTCTCTTTTTATTTTCAGTCTTTTTTAAGTCTGTTAGTACATTGAAGTGACATTGACTTTTTTGTGTATTAATTTTATATCCAGCCGCCTTGCTAAGCTCTAGTTCCAATAATTTATCTGAGGATTCTTTAGTTTCTATGTAAATAAATATATAATCTAAAACTAATTACACTTTTATTTCTTCCTTTCTGATCTTTAGGCCTTACTCTATAGTTCTCCCAATTTTTAATATATTTTGAGGCCATTTAGCTACATGTATACATATTTGAAATTGCTATATATTCTTGACGAATTGAAAGCTTAAATTTATTCATATCTTTCTCTATTACTAATAATGTTTTCTAGATAAAGGTGAATTTTGTCTAATATTAATAGAACTATACTGGTTTTTCTTTGGTTCATAATGCTGATTTTCTTTTCCACTATTCCATTTTCTGGTTTTGTGTGTCTTTGTGCTTTATGCATGGTCATATGAAAATCATATATTCTATCTAGATTTTTTAAATTTTATTTAGTAGTTCCTTCCAGCTGGCAAGTTTAATCTATTTGTAGTTATTGTAAGTAATACTATATTTGCACCTCTCTACCATCTTGTTTTACTCTTGTAATTTGATTGAGCATACCTGTTTCTTTTTTAGCTTTCTGTTGTTTCTTATTTTTTAAGCTCTATGTTTATATATTCCCCTGAACAAGTCAAGAATTTAATATAATCTCACATACTGAGGTTTTCTCCCACATTATTCCTTTATGTTTACATGACATAGAATTTTAAGTCTGAATAATGATGAATAAAGTATCTTCTTGTGTTCTTTGGTACTTGTTATATCATTCTTTAAGTCAACATACTTTTCCAAGATATCCAACCATCTTTATTTCAGGGCATCTGTTAGGTTCATACCTGAAGGTAGAGAGTCTTGGAAACACTCCTTAAATTGTACCTGAGACCTACTAGTCTCCTCAACAACCTAGTCACAGCTTCCTTGCTGCTTGGACTTCACCTCTCAAGAAAACTGCAAGGGAGTCTGAGCCACCACCGTGGAGCTGACATTGAGCAACCTGAGCAGAAACAAAACTCCACCCAAACTGCAGCACCACCCCCAACACACACACTCAGGTGCACACAGACACCATGCAAAACCATCCTTGTGGAGTTTTCTGAAGCTTGATGCTTTCCTTCTGTGTTTTCTTCAGATGTGACAGATGAGGGCCAGTGACGACTGCCAGCTCAGCACCTTCCAAGAACTCAAGCCTTAAGCCAAGCGTGGCGGCGCATTCCTGTAATTCCAACATTCTGGGAGACTGAAGCAGGAAGACAGCAAGTTTGAGCTCAGCCCGGGCAATTTAGCGACTTAGCAAGAACTTGTCTCAAAGTAACAAAGTGACGGGGCAGGGACAAGGGGGGGCCTGGGGTATAGGTCAATGGGAAGGCCCTGGTTCAATTCCCAGTACCAGCCGAAGAAGCAAGAGAGAGAGAACTTAAGCCTTATTTGTTTCATTTTGTTTATTCTGTTTTGTTTTGTTTGGTTTTGTTTTTTGAGACAGAGTCTCGTTATGTAGTTCACGCTGACCTTGAGCTCACTACAAAGCCCCGGCTGGCCTTGAACTCATAATGATCCTTCTGCCTCAGCCTCCCGAGTGCTGAGATTACAGGCATGACAACCCTTAGAAAATCATATGAACAGAAATGTCCCTAATGGCATTTTTATAATATTAAAAAAATACTTAGAATATTTCATATTTTTTAAGAGAAAAGTTTGATATATCCATAAGATAAAATATAAGGCAGTCATTAAATAAAGAAGATTTTTATGAAAAGAGATGGTATTTACACACAAGCTAATGATGAACCTCAAATTAAAAGATAAGCATGTAACCGAGACCATGTGTGCCCCAAAAGGGGTTTTTTTAATATGTACATGAAAGTAATAGATGCTGTAATTGTCTCTTAGGCTCTTATTTCCTTTTTAGGCAAGATCCAAAATCTCTGACATTAGAAAATTTGAGTGCCTGAAGTAAAGAATCAAAAGAATGCCAAAGAGAATAGTCGATGCAGTGATAGAGAAATACTCCAGAACAAACAAACAAGAGACCCTCAGACTAAAAGAAAGAGGTGAATAAAAAATAAATCACAGCATACAGTACTATGAAAAATTTCAGTGTACTAAATATAGAAAGGAAAGCCTGAAGTCTTATAGAGAAAAAAATCAAAGCAGATTATAAACTAAGAGAACAGAATCAGATTGACAGATTTGCCTTTAGAGACAATGAAGGAATGATTACAATGAAACAGATATTTCAAAATTTGAAATACAAATATTCCTAAAACCGTGGCAAAAGTGTCAGAACAAATAAACACATTACCATATTGCAAAATCATAGAAAATTTGTTAACCAAAAACTGTTATTTAAAGCATTACTGGAACTATTCCATGGGAGGAAAGAACAGAGACACGGAAGTGAGTTTTTTTTAAAAAGGTCACTGTTAGCAAAAGGGTAGAATTGGGTTGGTGGCATAAAATTGAGAAGCCAGAAATAAAGTCAGGCATTTATGGTCAGTTAATTTTGACAATAGCATCAAGACAATTCAGTAAGGGAAAGGAGAGTCTTTCCAATAGATGGTGCTGGGAAAACAGACTAACAACATGCAAAAAATCGAAGTTGAAAACCTACCTCACACTATATGGGAAAATGAACTTGAAAAAGAGCAAAGACCTTTGTGTAAAAGCCAAAATTATAAAACTCTTAGAAGAAAACAGAGTTGTAAATCTTCATGATCTTGGATTAGATAATAGTTTCTCAGCTGTAACACCAAAAGCCCAAAGAAAGCAAAATAAAATATAATAATTTTGACTTTACCCAAATAAAAACTCTTAGCTTCTCAAGACACCATCCAGAAAATGAAAGGTAACACATAGAAAAGTAGAAAATATTTGCAAATCATATATCTGATAAACTTTTATCTAGAAGAGATAAAGAGCTTTTGCAATTTATGCTAATCAGCTTTTCTGTAACTATAACAAATGCCTGAGATAATTGCCTTACACAGAAAGGGTTCATTTTGGTTCACAATTTAGAGATTTCAGTCCATGCTGGATTGGGCCTGTTCACTTTGGCAAGGCAGCACATTATGGCAGGGAGCAAAACTGGTCACCTCATGGACAGGAAGTAAATAGAGAGCAAGGAGGAGCTGGGAGTCCCATAGTCCCCTTCAAGGGCTCAGCCCCAAAGACCTACAGACCTCCCACTAGACCCCACCTCTTAAAGGTTCCACAAGCTCCCAATTCCACCATCCTAGAGGTGAAGACTTTAACTCATGGGTCTCAGAGGACATTTAAAATTAAAACCATAGCACAACTAAGCAATAAAAAGATAACCTGATGTTTAAAGTGGGCCAAAGATATGACTAGACATATTTCCAAAGAATGTATTAAAATGACCAAAGAGCACATGAAAGTACACTCAACATCATTAGTCTTTTGGGGCATATAAATCAAAACTCTGATGAGATATCACTTCACACCCTCTCAGATGACTGCAGACAATTACAGGTGCTGACAAGGAGAAATTAGAACCTGCTCGAATAGTTGGTGGGGATGTACAATGGACTGTGTAATGGTACAGCTATTTGGAAAAAAAAGTTTGAAATTTTTCAAAAAAGTTAGACAGAGTTACCATGTAACACAGCAATTCCAATTCTAGACAAATAATAGATAAGCAAGAGACGTGAGCATATACAACCACACAAAACTTGAATATAACATTTTTAGCAGCATTGCTCATAACCACAATCACTGCATTATTGCTGACTCTCAGTAGAATGTTGCTTGGAGGTCCCTAGAGCTGATACATCTTGCTTGACTAACGCCTCAGAATCCCTGATTTGGAACTTCCCCAATTTTCTTCACCCCAAGGAGATATTGTTTCTGTCTTTTTTTTTTTGAGCTGGGGATCGAACTCGGGGCCTTATGCTTGCAGGGCAAGCACTCTAAGTGCTGAGCTAAATCCCCAGCCCTATTTCTGTCTTTGATTCCATTAATTTGACCAGTTTAGAGGCCTCGTACATGTGAAATCATGAAGTATTTGTCTTTCTGTGACTACATTATATATACATATATAAAGTGAATTTTTTTAATCCAAATGGTAGAAATTTGTCTTCTCTGCAGGCTATTGGGCAGTTTTTGAGACTACATAAACACTGTGTATGTATAATGTATACAGGCGTCATCGATACCTTCAAGACCAAGGTTGAAGTTGGGAGCTCAGGTTCTACTAATTCAAAAGAATAAAACCACCTTGGTGACAGGAAAGAATCAATAGGACACCTCCTGCGAGTGAGTTTTCTGGTAGGTAAGAGAGAGCATATTCTAGATAGGTAGATAAGTAAGTAGGTTGGTGACAGATAGACAGATAATAGATACACATGGATATATGGGCGGGTGGATGGATGAATAAGGAGGAAGGCCGAAGGGAGGGAGAGATGATAAACAAGCAGAGGAGAAGAAAGACATACATGTGTGCTCAATAATTGTCCAGATGCATCAAAATACACATTGCACTATTAATTGTAACTTGCTGTCAGCATGACCCAGACTAAGAAGCAGAAGGAGCGAGTTTTACACAGTGAGATGACAAACTATAAAGAAACGTGAAAACCTCATTGAGGTCCTTTAAATGCAGTAGCTGCTTCTTCCCTTGGGACACAGGCTTGGATAAACTATCTTGTAATGATCAAGCCTAGACCAAAAGAACCTTCTTGCCTGGGTCACATGCCGATTCTTTTCCACTGGAGCGACCTCACTTTCATGGGTCTTATTTAAACTGAAGATGAGATAATTTATCTGCCTATAATTATCCATCTGCTTCTAATATCTCTCCAGCGAATGCTTTCAATACTATGAGCTACACCAGTTCCTAATGGAGTCTATGTTTTGGCATCCTCTGAAAACATCAGTAACTCACTTAGTTAATATCCTATCACTCTCAGCCCTCTCTTTCTTACTGAACCATGGAGCAAACTGTGGAATAAGATCCAGGGATTCTGTAGGTAACAATGCTTGCCTAGTGTTCAGGGTTTATGGTTATAGACACCAAATGAAGAGGCCACAGGTGCCCACGAATCAATGAGTCAACCTGAATCCCAGCAGTTGGTAACTCCGGTGCTCTAGAAGCCTTGAGAAGGGTCTGTGAGGACTGTTGCATCACTCGCTGCAGATGGCCATCTGAGACTGGAGCCAGCTCATTGTCTGGGCCCTGTCCCCACCCCAGCCGTGACTACAGTTAGCTTATTCCCCACAAGACCTCCTCAAGCGCATGCGGCCTTGGCCCAGGCTAACCACAGCGTAAAGACTATTAGCAGAAACCTCGTGGGCCCAGCACACCTTGTACCAAGCTGAGTCTCCCTCCCCCTTCATGCCACCGTCATCTTGTCTAACTGCGTCTCTGGATTCTAGAGGTTAGCTTGTCCCTTCCAGGGAGAGCTGACATCGTTCCCTTGACTTCTGCAACACAAATTTTATTGTTTATGAATCATTTTAGTTTATTCGTTTGACATAATAATAACCAGCATTCATTGTTGTTTCCCATAAACCAAGCACTTTGTACCCATATTCTTCTTTAATTTTTACAACTGCCCCCATGAGACAGACATTACTTTAGCTCCCATTTTACCACTAATAGAGGATTAAAAGACACTTTGGCCAAGATCACACAGCTTGAGGGTGGTGAACCAGAATTTAAGGTTAGACAGCTTTGATTCCAAAGCCGAACACTTCACCTCCTAAATGTGTTAGTTCCATAAGCTGTCAAGTAGCACTTCAGATTGTTTCTGATAAATCCAATTCCAAGGAACTTTTAGAGTATTTTTAAATTGGTATGCATTCGATCATATGTCCATATTGGTAAGTTCTACATCCATGGATTCAACCAACCACCAGTAGAAAATACACATATTGTACTGAATATGCATAGGCTTTTTTCTTGTTATTATTCAAACGATACAGTAAAACAACTATTTAAAGAGTATTTACATTGTATTATTATAAGTAAACAATGGGTTAAAGTATACAAGAGGAAAGGCAGATGTTACAAGAAAATACTATGCTATTTTACACAAGAGTCTTGAGCACCCACAGATATTTGTGTCCATGGGGTTCCTGGAGTCTATCCTCTACAAGTAACAAGGGATGATTGCATTTATTCATTCAAAAACATGGCTAAGAGTCTACTATGTCTCCTCCTATATTATATCTCAGAAGCGTACAGCCCACTTCTCTACTGATCTCCCCTATTTTTCAGCCTCTTTTAGATTGCCTGCTTTTTGATAATTTTCACGACTACATTTTTGCAACCCAGAAAGAAATCATATTCTCTCCTTCACAAAAAAATTATTAGATTTGTTAAAGAATAAATATCTTAATAATGCTTTTCCCCAAACTTGATCATGGTCACCAATAAATTATTTCTGTTTACGCACTGCTAAGATTACTTTAAACCTCTCAAACATTATTACCTTTATAAAACTATTCCGAGAGAAAATATTTGCAAAAGACATATCTGATAAGGACTGCTCTCCAAAATATACAAAGAATTCTTAAAAGTCAACGATAAGAAAATGAACAATTCAATTAAAAAAATGAGCATGAGACCTGCATGGGCACCTTGCCAAAGAAGATTCACAGATAAAAAATAAGCATATGGGGAGATGTTCAAGGCCTATGTCACCTAGGAATTGCAAATTAAAACAACAATGAGACACCGTTAGTTATCTATTAAAGGGGCCAAAACCCACAATGTCCCCCAACGCTGCCAAGGTCCTGGAGTAACAAGAGCTTTCCTTCACTGCTGGCAGAAATGTCCAATTGGAAGACAGTTTCCTCCCCGCAGTATGTTGCAAAACTAAGTACACTCTTACCCCAAAACCTAGCAAGCTGGCCTCTTGGTATTTATCCAAATGACTTGAAGACATCAGTCCACAAAAAGCCTGCACACAAATATTTATAGAAGCTTTATTCATACTTGCCAAAATTTGAAAACAACGCAGATCTCTTTCCATAGGGGAATGGATAAACTGTAGTACATAGTGACAATGAAATATTATTCAACAAAGAAAAAATTAGCAGTCGAACCACGAAAAAGCAAGAAGAAACCTTAGATGCACATTACGAAGTGAAAGAAGCCGATCTGAAAAGGCTACATAGTGTATGATTCCAATTACATGACACTCTGGGAAAAGGCAGAACTCCTGAGAGCCGAGAGAGTCAGCGGCTGCCGGGGGTAAGAGGGACGGAGGGGTGAACAGGCAGAACACGAGGGATGTTAGGACCGTGGAGTTAGTCTATATTACAGTGAGGGCTGTATGTCATCACACATTTGTCAAAACCTGTAGAGTGTACGACACCAGGAGCCCTAATGTGATAACTGTATGTCAGTGGAGGCTCTTTGACCCCTACAGACGTGCAGGCTGTTGATAGTAGGGGAAGCTGTACACATGTCAGGGGAGGGAGTACAGGGAAAATCTCTGTTCATTTCACTTGATTCTGCTGTGAACCTAAAACTACTTTAAAAAAACATATTTTTGGAAACATGTTTATTCAAAATTGATTTTTGTGTTATTTTTCTATCCTCCCAATATAATTTTCCCTGACGCTTTAAAATCATCTCTAGGGTCCCAACCAGCCAATTCATTTCAGTTAACACTGAACGAACAGCTATTCAGGAAAGGGAAACTGAGTCAGCAGAGGCAGAATGTTAGGGGATATACCTGAGCCATGTGTGAAGCAAAAGGAGGCTGCCTGTCACATCCCTTCATCATTCCCAAAGCAGGCCCACAGCCCCTAAAACACAATAATGTTCCATACTGTTTGGGCAACTTAGAGCTCTCTTAAAATAACCCAAATCCCTTCCCTGCTCTTCTTGCCGACCACGCGTCCCAGAAAAACACCATCAGAGTGCAACTGGAGCTGAGACTTTCCAAATAAAATGTTTGTGTCCGATGATGAATCGTCCTGTTTCTCTGTTGTAAACACTGGCTTTGTTGGCAAATGGAAATGTGAGTCGCAATCCTCGTGGTGAGGCTGTTGGAGTGTCTGTGGCTTCTTCCTGTTTCCCCAGGCGGAAGGCCCCAGTGCCGGCTTTCCCGTTAGGCAGGCGTCCTGGCAACTCCCTGGTGCCTCCTGTTGGACTTCTTGGCCCCAAGATGCAGATGGGTTACTCTGAGCTCTCTGAAAACGCCTCTCTTTCCCACAGCTGTCCATTTGCCACCGGGAAGACAGCAACAGTGGTTTCTTTTCAGTAGTACAGCCCTGGTACCAGGTTATGTTTCACAGTATTACGAAGACTTTACAAAGGGTGTTTTAGTCATCTGTTGCTACACAGCAAACCACTCCAAAAAAATCAGTGATTTAAATCAACACAAATTTATTATTTCTCATAATTCTGTGTAGTGACTTGGCAGTTCATAACCAGAGTCCGATCCGTGGTTGCAGTCAGCAGGAAAATGGACTCAGGGCTGAGCTCAACTGTGACACCGGCATACATTGCACATTGTGTACACACTGCCATGCTCTTAGAATTAATCGCCGGGGTCTACACCCGCATGCAAAACCAGGAACTGGACAGTCATAATCATTATACTTGTCGCTGGGACAAAAGCACCCCAATTTAAAGGAGGAAAGGTTCGTGTAGGCTCATGGTTTCAGCCCATGGTCAGCCGGCTCTGATACAGAGCAGCGGAAGGGCACAGTGGAGGCAAAGAAATTCAACTCATGGAAGCCAGGAAGCAAAGAAGGGAGGAGCTACGGACAAGAACACACCTTCCAGGTCATGGCTGCTGTGGCCCTCATCCACCCAGGCTTTGGGGGCACATTTTAGATATACACCGTAACACAGACGAAAGCTAAGAGATAATTTTTAGGAATTCAGGCAAGTACACTTGCCATCAAGACCACCTCTGGGCTTAATTTAGTCTCCACTGAAAACCACAAGGTGCTCATGCTTTGTCCTGTTTTCCTACAAAGTAAGTTCAGTCAGATACTGCAACATGGAGATATTGCAATGCTCCCACTCACAAATGCAAAAACTGCTGCTTCGGACAAGAAGCCCCTCTCTTGATCTTCAGTCCAGTGGGCAGCATGTCATATTACTAAGTCCCTTCTGTGAACAGTCTTAAATCCTTCTGTAAACAGTCCTTAAGTCCCAAGGATGGCAAAAGAACGGCATAGAATAGGCAGATGTCATGATTCACACTCAACATCTATTTCTCTTCTCATGTAGTAAGGTGTTTCTGTTTGTTTGTTTTTGACAAGGTCTTGCTATGTAGTTCAGGGCCTTGAGCTCACCATGTAGCCCAAACTGCTAGATGCCCTCCATTAGTAGGCTATGAAATCTATTTAGTGTGTCAAGACCAACATTCCCTAATGGAATGGCACAGCCCAGAGTAGCCTACCATCGCACAGCAGAGGTAGAGCAGAAGCCATCAAGGTACATCACGTTTTCTTGTGAATGTTTTATTTCAAACAGACATGCGTCTGACTGTGTGTAAAATGAATCTTACAGTGGAATATGGCAAAAAGTTTGAGACACACTCCTTCTAGCATATCTTTCTATACCTCTAACATTGACAAGTTAAATATTGGACTATGAATTCTGGAATTTCTTAAGAAAAGATGCCAGGTGTGATTTGAGTCTGGCCGGCCAGGTGCCCCCTTGTGAGGGCCGGAAGATGGCAGTGGTGAAGGGGGAGAGCCAGGTTGCTGGTAGGCGGGGAGGGCTCGTGGTCTCCCATGGTAGCTTTAGCTTGGGCAGCATGCGCTCACTAGCTCTGTGGGTCCTGAGAGGCAGGCGCAAGGCACGTGCTTCCTGACCAAGATAACTGTAGGTGCAGGGAGCTTCTGGAGTTAGCAGCAGAAAGGGAAGCACCCAGCAGTGGTGGCTTCCTGATCATGGTGGTATCAACATAAGTCTAGACCCACCACTTTCTAGTTATAGACGTAGCGGCAGAACTCTTGGGGCTTTAGTCATGTTCACACCTTTGGGATTTGCTGTGGGAAGCTCAACCACACATCTACTTCTTCAGTCCTCAAGAGATTCTGCAGCCATTTAAGATCCATGACAGATCCCTTCTTGCTACATGACAACCGGCAGCATCTATTCTGTATCATGCTCTGTATCAACTGACAGGAGAGGAGAAGGAAATCAGATAAAATTTTTTCTGGTACCAAATATTCTACTAGTACTTTGCTATGACTCTCCATGAGCATTCTGAAAAGAAGCACAAAAATCAAGTGATTTGTCACATATATTTGTTTTGTTCTTTTGGGGTTTTTTTGTGATGGGGCGTCACATAGCACTAAGTAATCAACGTTGGCTGATTGGTCAAAAATAGTACATGATGGAAAACACAAAATGGCTTTGTATCTTCCTAACTCGTTTCAGGGAGAATACACTAATCTGTCCCAGGTCTGGTTTCCTGGAAGGACTCTGGGGCAGATTTGGAGGCAGAGGGTTCCCAGAATTGCAGCCTTGGGTGCACCCAAAAGAGGTAAGGGGGTAGGGTCGGTGGCGGCGCAGGTGTACTGTCATACTGTTGCAGCAGAGGCCTTGGCCCGTCTGGCAGGGAAGCGGATGTGAGGCCAAAATGACTCCTCAGAGGCACCCTGCCCTGAGGGAAGAGGACCAGGTCTGCACGCCGTGTGGTGACCAAGCACTGGATGGCAGCTGCCGTTGGGAAGGGCTGGGGCCCGGGAGGATGTAGCTCCCTTTGGCGGAGGGCAAGTCCTTGAGAGGGACTCCACTGTGGCTATCAGGAGCCAGCAGCTCTGGGCGGCGGGAGAATGAACGCTTCAGGACTGGGAGGGTAGCTCAGTGGTAGAGCCCTCGTCTCACACGTGCTAAGGTTCAATCCACAGAGCTGCAGAGGAAGCAAAAAGGAGCAAGAACTGGCAGCTGAGCCCTGCGAGGCCGTAGCGCCTTCCACAGAGTTCAGAGAAGCATTAGTCTCCACCACTGGGGTTTGCTAAACCACTTTTGAAGCTATTCATTCAGCCCAGCCCTACAGGGAAAGTATATTTTGAGGATATACATTATTTTCAGCATGGCAGTGACAACGAAATCTACTTTCCAGCTCACAATAATCCAGCTAAGTATGTTTCTCAAATGCAACTTTGCAAGTCTGGAGCCAAAGAGGATGAGTCAGGCTTTGTCCTCTATTTTCTATTTCTAAAACAACAGTGGGTACAATTCCTCCATTATTATTTATTGGCCATCAGCACTTCAATAGTAGCAAGATTTTTTTTTAATACTACCTTCTTCCCTACTTTTTACTGGGTCAAAAATTAAATATAAGTTTACCCAAAATATTTGCAGAAGAAGTAGCTTTGTGAAATGAAAAACTCATGGAACCAAACCAAGAATTAGGACCTGGGGCCTATTCACAGTTCTGTCAACTCTCCCTCTCCTCCCCTCCCCACTCCTTCCTTCTCCTTTCCTTTTGTCTCTTCTCTTCTCCTTGACTCACCTCTCCTTTCCTCTTTCTCCTCAATCCATTTCCTGGAATAACCATGCCTGCCCTACCAGAATTATTGTGTAGATGAAAAAAAAAAAAAAGTCATGTGTATGAAAACATTTTGATAAGAATTGGAATGTGTCTGCCAGCTATTATTGGGAGCCATCTGCCCACTTCATAGCTACACAAATCATGCACTGAGAACCTGTTCAAATCTGCACATATACAGTTGAAAGTCCTGGTACCTAAAGGGAAGACCCAACACACCTGAATAGTCAAACTCCATTCTAGCAGCCAGTCTGATGAGGCATTCAACACAGTGGACCTAGCATGTACATGCAACAAGCCAGCCTGCAGGAGGCAGCATGGTCGAATGTGAGTAATGTGGATATAGAAATACTATGGCTTAGGTTCCAACTTCCAAGGCTATGACCTTCACTTGTCTGAGTCTCAATGTTTCTTTGTCCATGAAAGGAGATGCTACTACAAAGGCCTGTTGTAAATAAGTGCTGGTGGAGTTATGCACGAAGTGGCATGGAAACCCATGAGTGCATTACCCAACCCAACATTAGAAGAGCAGGAAAATGCTTTGGTGGGGTGATGTCCAAACTGTCACTTTAAAAAAGTAGGAATTAGTCAAGCAAGGAGAGGAAATATGGAGTCCAAAAAGTCAGCAGTTGGAAAGCCCTGGAAGGGAGAAAGCCCTGCAGACACTGCAGAGATCTTTTGTATACAGTATGGCATCTCTAGAGAAGAGGAGAGGAAGAGAGCCCCATGCACTGTGGCTTCGAGGGCATAGAGCAGGTACTCACAGGATCCGGCTTGTATTCTTCACGTGATCCAATCTCTCCAGGTACAATGGAGAAGGGAAGGGACTATCATTCCAGGAACACCCAAGGGGAGGCTGGGTGAGAGATCATGGCGTATAAACCAAGTAGTGCTCACAGGAATTGACAGGCTCAGATCGATGAAGGAGAAGGCAATGGAATCGGCAAGGCTCTGGAATTCATCAGATCCAAGAGTGAAGGAGACTAAGAAGTCACCATTCCCTCCCACCATCTTCACTTGAACATCTGAGAAGATGCCAGCTCTCTCCCTGAGGAGTAAGCTCGAGAGAGAAGCAGGTTATGGGGCACAGATGGAGAGGGGAGAAGACGGTACAGGCTAAAATTTTAAGTTCGATACTGCATGTGTTGGTTGAGAGAAGCCTGTCGCAGTAACAGCATTGACTGAGCATTTGGGCTGTCAGGATCTAAGTGAGACACCTTGCACACATCCACCAGGGATTTGTCACAAGGACCCTATGAGAACACTCTTGCATTGCTAGTGTAGTCCTGAAGTATCTGGGGCTCAAGGGGGTTCATCAATTGGCCCAAGTCACTCCACAGAGCCTGTTCCTCAACCCAAATATTTTCTTTGCTCATTTCCTCCATATGTCTTCCGCACACAACCCTACACCATAGGTGGCTATGAAGAAAAGGACGAAAATTTGATCTAGACGTAGAGGTTGGTGTCATCATTTCACAGATGATAGTTAAAACCACAAGAATAGGTGGAACTGGTTCGCAACATTTAGGGCAACAATGCTGTCAGCTACTGTGGATGGAGCACACGCCATGCACCAGGATGTTTTCTAAATGCTCTCTGTTGTTTAATTTTTACAGCATATTCATAAGGTAGTGTACGAGTTCCCTAGAGCTGTTCCAAAATACTCCCACAAACCAAGTGGCTTAAACAACAGAAATGTATTTTCTCCCAGTTCCGAAGTCAAGGTCATTGGCTCTTTCTGAGGATATGAGGGACAGTCTGTTCCCAACTTCATTTCTAGCTTCTGGGGGTTTGCTGACAACCTGGCATCTCTTAACTTGCAGATTCATCACCCCGAGGTCTTCTTTCATCTTCACATGATGGCATAGTCCCTGTATGTGTATTTGTCCCTCTGTCATATTGGATTCGGGATCACCCTATTAGGGATCACTTCGTCTTAACTTGATTATTGTAAAGACCCTATTTCTAGATGATGTTACAGTCAAAGATACTTGGAGTTAGGCCTTCAACATCTTTTGACAGGACATATGTCAACTCATAACAGATGAGGGACACAGTTCAGCCTGTTTTACAAGTGAGGAAACCAAGGCACAAGGAGACAAGTAACTTGCTTGAGGTCACAGGGCTAATGCACTGAAAAGTATCTAAAATAGGAGAAAGGGAGTTCAGGGACAAATTCCCATGGAAGGCTCACATCCAGGAGACAGGCACGGGTCCCCTCTCCAGGACCACTGTGGATTGGACCACACATAGGTGCCTGGCCCAAGAGCAGCTCATCTAAGATTACATGGTACAAAAGTCCTGCTATCTGTTCATCAGGGCATCTTGTACTGAAGAGTGACTGGCTAAACCAATCAGGTTCTCCAGCTGGAGGAGAGACACATTTTGAAAAGCAAGAGCAATCACAGTGGGTGCAGAAACAGCAACACAGAGACGAGCCAGAAAGAGTTAGAAAACATAAGCAAGGGGCACCCTAGACTATCCTAGAAGCCGAAGGTAGAGAGAAGGGAGTAGAAAGATGATGGATATTAGCTTAAGCAGTAGAAGCAGAGACAGGGGGAAGTTGAGTCATTACAGGATCAAAGGAAACCGTGAAGTAGGGGACAGATAAGAGACACAAAAGAGAGTCACCCCATGCCCCGCACTCTGCCCTGCCCTCTGCACTCTGGTTCTGGGACTATCGTGTGCGATCTAATTCACAGGACATTTAACTGCTCTGCACTGAGTTTTTGAATGCGAGGTCAAGATTCCCACTGACTTATATCCACTTTTCCTTATTTGAATCTCCCACTTCATTTCGGTTTCTTATAACTCAAATTTATCTGACTCAAACATCTAGAGAGGTAGGAAAGAAACAAGTTGCGTATCGCATTATGGAAGTCAATGGCAGAGAATACTTCAAGGAGGAAATGGTCAATCGCTTCAGCCGTTGCAGAAAGTTCCAGTACAATACGCGCTTTAAAAGTAAGATCTGCCCACCAGAATATGAGCACTGGATAAGAGACAGAGCAGGTTGTGGGAATGGCGACAAGCATGAGGGCTGAGGCCAGAAAGCCATAGAAACGACACTTTCAAGAGGCTGGGTTGTCAAGAGGAAGAGAGACCTGAGGTTCCGAGGAGACCCTGCGAAGGAGTAGGAGTGATTTTGAGATAAGAGATGGTTTGACATATTTAAATGCTGATGGAAATGGGTTCCAAATGGAGGTGAGGATGAAAACTTTTAAAAGGAAAGAAAACAACTGAAGAGAAGAAGTTGCTGAGGATGCCAGTGCCCAGGTAGAGGAAATGATCTGAGGTAGGAAGAGGGAAGGAGGAAACACGCGGTGGAGGCATAGAAGGCTCGATCAAGAGGCCACAGCGAGGGGTTTTCTGTAATGGCTTCCATTTGCTGAGGGAGACTGGAGAGGAGATTATCCACTGAGGGGGAAGAGGGAAGAGCAGGATAACACCGTTGGAGGAGAGAAAAGTATCTGCAATAGTCGTTTCAGAAAATGGCAGTGAGATCTCCCGGAGAAAACACTGCAGGATTGCCAGTTGGCACCAAGGGCTCTGCCCAGCCAAGGGTCACGAATTCAGGGTGCCACTTAGCTGCGCTTTGATGTGATTTTCTCCAGCCTCATTCAGTGGGGCAGGACAAGCAGCAGAAACATTGGTAGCTGAGAATAATTCAAAGTTGAGGACAGAAGGGCAAGGCAACAAGAAGTTACGGGTGTTAGCAAGAGAATGAGTGAAGAAATGAGCCGTAATACCCAGGCTGGCTCCAGATGGAATGAAGACTGGCAGGGTGAGGAGGGAGAAAACGTGAGCACTGAGGAAACTCAGAGCCTTGAAGACCAGCTGTCTGGGAGCAAGAGGTAAAGTCTGGAGTGATAAGAGGTGGGGGAGATTTTAAGATTGTGTGTGTGTAGGAGTGTCACACTGAACCCCATTAATATGTACAGTTAATAGATGGTAATAAAATTTTTTAATATTTGAGAGTTGGAGAAGTTCTGGGCAATTGGAAGGTACAAATGTGATGTGTGTGTGTGTGTGTGTGTGTGTGTGTGCGCGCGCGTGTGTGCACGCACACGCATATAATGTGCAGGTGTGTCCAGCCTTTCTTGCTTCGGGGAATTTTCCCTCTGTCATTGCAGCTAGTCTTGGTTGAACATTACGTCTTCGAGCCTCACCCCACCTCACTGGTTACCACCTGGCTCCAGGACTGGCTCAGGTGGGTACAAGGATTCGGGGGGGAGCTGGGCCTCCTCTCAGCTCAGGGAAAGACCATCTTTCCTGTCAGTGTGCAAGGACACATCTGCAAAAGGAGGAAGCAAGGCCAAAATCCAAAGACAAGCAGAATGAAGCAAAGACGAGAGACAGATAGGAAGAAAAAGAACCCAGACGACAGTTTGGAATCCTGGATCTAGCCATGTTGAGGATAGTCTACACCTGAACCTTTCAAACGAGCCCTCACAAATCTCTTTTCAGCTCAAGGTAGTCTGCATGACTCCCACTGCAGTCGAGGGTGTGAGTGACTGAAGCAAAGGGAGGAAAAGGTATGAGAACTGAGAAGGCCCCAGAACTAAGGACGAGGCTCCCTGGGTTGGCCTTATGGGCATTAAAGTCACCGAAAAGGAAGACACTCGTGGGGTGGAGAAGACCAGGATAACTTTTGCACAAGCCTGAATAAGAAGAATGGACAGGATGCTACTAGGTAAAGCAATGAGGACCAGTGGAAAAATATGCATTTTTTAGCAAGAGCTTCAAAAGAGTGATGGTTTTTACACAAAGGTAAAAGAATGAATAGCAGCATGGAAGTCATATCAGGGAAGAAGCATCCAGGTCCTACTTGTAATGAGAAGCTAAGTGGAATAGATGATAATGTAGATAAGATCACTACTCTAAACTGAGAGATGGCTTCAAAGTCAGAGGCTGAAAATTAGACTCCACTTCTAAGTCGTAAGTATTGTTACAATGTCAGTATTAATGGCTCTTTGGCCCAGCACCCCTTCACTTGCTTTTCCTCTGTGAAATAGACTATAAATTAAAACTGGAAATTTAGAGAGCTCATAGGCTTACATTTTTCCCCAAGCTATTTTATGCATATGTTTAGATGTCTCGATGACCTAAAGAGTACCCCAGTAGCAATTTCACTTGCGTATTTGTTAGAAGAGTTAGGCTTAAATATTTTAAGACCTTATCTAAAAATCATATCAACCTAATGCCAGCTCTGGACTGAGTGTCGTTGAGGGAAAGCCAGCAACTAACTGGCATTTCAGCAAAGGGGGAAATGTTTTCACCAACAATTCTCAACTTGTCCAAATGACAAATAAATAGTTAATTGTGTATATGAACTTTATTCATGCACAGATTTTTTTCCACTAAAAATCTTAAGTGTTATATTAAAATATTTTAAATATTCCTATATGTATTAAATACTATTGTGTATATGCTTAAGTCATACAATAGAAATATTATATAAACATATATTTGGATAAATGGAATGTAACTTCATAGAATAAAGAGCAAGTACAGTGCTAAGCACTAAATGATCCTTACAGGAATCCTGACATATAGTTAATGATAAATCAAAACTATAACACATTTATGCTTTTAAGTGGTACTGTTTAAAATATCTTTGATAGTGTATCTAGGAAGATAAATTTATTAAAGATTGTATTTGGAAAATGAAAACCTAGAAAATATACAAAAACATTCATTCCTGACACACACCAATGACTGCACTCCTAGGTACCTGCTCCAGGGACACAGCAAGGTCACTTCCTCCACTTAGGCAGAGGGGTGGGTCCAAAGTACCAGCTGCAGCAACCAGAGACTGTAGGGTTAGGGTTAGGATCTATGGTCAGGGTCAGGGGGTAGGGTCAGGGTTGGGGTTAGGATCTAGCCGAAGAATATAGCCATCTGTCCATAAAACCTCAGGCTGCCTCTCTGAATTCTGGTGAGGCCAGCTGGTGTCCCAAGTCCGGGCTGGAGGGTGTGTTTGCCCACTGACAGAATGCAATTTACACCAGCCTTGCACACCAAGGAGCAAGCTGGACAGATCACCTGCCCTGCTGAGCATCTAGCATTGAGTCCACATTCGAGTTTACCCAATTGTTGCAAGAACATTTTTGTGCTTTTTTATTGAAATCTGGATCTAATCTAGTCTCAAACTTTGTAATCGATTATTGTCTCTTTAATATCTGGTAGTCTAGTAGCACCTCATGCCTCATTTGTAATATCAGCTTTCTGGCAGCTCATAAAGAGTTGTGTATTTTTCATTTTCTCTTAATTTTGGGGTGTACAAATCTACTTTTCACCTTAATAACACATTGATGCTTCTTTCAGGAACTATAAAAAACGCATTTCATATGGTAAAAATAAGATAAATTATTCAAAAGAGATAACACATTTTCTCAGCAAAGTTTGTGCAGTTTACTTTGATTTTGCAATCATGGGGATTGAATCCAGGGCCTTCACACTGAGCAATTCTTGGCCTGTTTCTTTTACTTTTTTATTTTGCGACAGGGTCTCCCTAAGTCACTAAGTTGCCCAGGCTGGGCTCAAACTTGCAACCCTCCTGTCTCAGCCTACCAGAGTGCTGAAATTACAGGTACGTGTCACCATGACCAGCTCTCATTGAAATTAAGAGTATGGTTTTCTGAAAAATATTTGTGCGATAGAAATATTAAAGAAGACAGAAGATGATAGATAGTTAAAATAAAATCTCAATCCTGGAAAATTACCTTTGCAGCATGTGTATTGGATGCATTGGTGAATAACACCATGTGGAATTTCTTCATCTTATTGGTCTGAGTTCATATGAACGTTTCATTCTTCAAGTACTCAGATCAGACAGGTGTGATGGTACATGCCTATAATCCCAGCTGAAGCAAGAGGATAGCAAATTTGAAGCCAGTCTGGGCAACTCAGACCATTTTTGAAATAAAAAATAAATAAATTTAAATTTTAAAAAAGGACAGGGATGTAGCGCATGGGTCCAGCATCCACCTTGCATGTGTGAGGCCCCGGGTGCAAGCTCCAGGACAGGGAGAAAAAGTACTGAGGTTACCCTGGTTCAAACATTCAGAATTATCACAAGATACAGTCTGGTAGCAACTTTCAAAACAAAAAGTTTCCTACTGAATCTCAGATCTTTGTATATTTTATCCAAATAAATTAGTTGCTTTGCTTTTTGAAGAATAAAAAATTAGGGGCTTGGGGATTTAGTGGTCAGAGTGCTTGCCTAGCAAGTGCAAGGCCCTGAGTTTGATCCCCAGCACCGCCCCCCCCCAAAAAAGAATTTAAAAATTAGGATACACTTATCACTCTGTCATTTTTGGACTTTCATTCTTAATTGTAGGAATGTTTTCTTTCCTTCATGCTGGCATTTCTACCAGCATCAAGATTCAGGAGAAAATAAGACCGTGGGGTAGAAGAGGGGCGGCCTTTAGGCAGAGCCCATGTGTTGCACATCCTGGCTTCACCACTAACCAACAACCACCTTTGGGAAGATGTATCCTCACTGAGCCCCAGACAGGTTGTACAGTAAAAGCACTAAAGCTTCTCCGTGTTTTCCTGATCTGATGATCACACATTTTGCACACACTTTGAAATGTCACACTGTACCCCATAAATAGGTACACTTTTTTCTGCGTCAAATAAAAATACATATCAAAAATAATTTTTCAAAAGCTTCTCCATGTGGTCATTATGAGAATTAAAGTGGCTAATAAAACATCAACTCAGAAATGATGTCCCCATCAATGTTAATTCACCATTCTATATCCCGGTCTGGTACAACTGTTGGTCTCCAAGCACTAGCAAATGAAATAATAGGTGTTGTTCATAGTGAACATTTATCTAGACTGGCACCTTGAAGATCCTTCTCCGCCCGTGTGTGTTCTCACTATATCATCAAAGTGTACCATAGTCACACATTTCTCAAATTTCAAAGATATAAGGCACTTGAGAAATTGAGACTGGAGCCCCTCTCTTAGTTCTACCCTCCTCTAGAAGGAACAGGGTTCAGCTAAGAAGCTTCAGGTGAGTTGAGGATGTCTGTCTTGCCCACTGGTCATGCCTCTGAGGCAGGCACAGGTCACAAAATGATGCTGGTGTGAATGGATCAGTCTTTCAAGGCATTTGATAATCTCATAGTCAGGTAGAGGCAGAGTGGTTGCGTTCAAGCCCAGCATCTGGGAAACTACTTCCCTGAAGTCCACCAGCTGCAACGGCAAACAGAAACACATTAACAGGGAGAGAAAATGCACTAGCTACTGAGGCTAAGACACAACAACAAGAAACCCTGGAAAATTCAGATTTTCATGAGGTAGGCAGATTACCTACCCACCTGAGCCTTTTTCTCTCGCTTATAAGATAAGCGGACTTGCCTGCTAAATCACGTCCAAAGTCTCCTCAGGTGTCAACCTTCAGCAATTTCATAACTACCTACGAAATTCTGGTGAGCCAATTGATGATGATGATGAGTTGGAGTCTAAGTCGAGAACCCCAGTTAAGCAATCACAATGCGGTTCTGATCTCACTGAGACTCATTTTCTCATCACCAGGGTTGCACTAATCATACATCGACCTGTCTGAAATTCAGAACGAATGAAATGATGACTATGTACACATTCTGCATTCTAGAAATTACTATACAAATGTTGGTATGGTTGTATCAATGGGTGATGACTACTTAAGCAATGGAATTTTAACAAGGCAGTGAACTTCTTAAACAAAAGAAAGAATGAATGGCTAAAAAGAATGAGCTGATGAAAACAAAAGGAATTCTAAATTATTATCAAGATATATCACAGATTACTATGTGACAAACCAGAACATGATTAGTCTGGGACCACTATTTGTCCATCAAGAGAGCAAAGCTGGGTGCCATCTCCCTGTGATCTCAGCATGCTGGGAGCCTAAGGCAGGGCGACTGCAAGTTCAAGCTCAGCCTGGGCAACATTGTGACTTAGTGAGGCCTTATCTCAAAATGAAATGATTAAAAAGGGCTGGAGATGTAGCTCAGTGCAAGGCGCCAGGGCCGACCCCTGGTACCACCAAAAGTGGGCTGGCAGGGAAGACAGGGAAAAATGTTAAAATACGCTCCAGACCCCCTCAAATTCTAGACTGGTTTCCGTGATTCTAAGGCTAATGCAGAAGCAAGTGGATCAGGGCTATCTGGACAACACCTCAGTGAGGAACCTGAGGTACCACCTAGAAAAGGTGTGATCCAACCGGAAGATGGAGCTACCTTAACGAACACCAGCCAAACACGCCCACCCTGGCTCATTCACTTCCTAGATCCCTTCTCATAAAGTCCAATTTGGGAAATGTAATGTTCTCTCCACCACCTTGCTCGGGGTGTGTGCACACTCCCCTGACCTTCACATTACGATGTGATGCTATCAGGAGGTGGGCTGTGGGTGTTAATGAGGTTTACATGGGGTAGTGTTGGTGTATGGGATCAGGGTCCTTATAAAAGAGGCCCCAGGGAGCTGTCTTGTCCCTTCCACCATGTGAGGACTCAGCCAGAAGCTGTCATCTCTCAACCACATGCATAATCTGCCAGCACCTTGATCTTGGACTTTCCAGCCTCCAGAACTCTGAGAAATACTTATCTTGTTTATAAGCCTCCTGATTTATGGCACTTTATTATAGCACCTAAACAGACCAAGACACCAACCTAGTCTCCCAGATGAAAAAGTTTCCCTCGAACTTTCCCATCCTTTTGAATGAGGTCAAAGATCTTAATTCCTAAGATGTTTCCTTTTTGAGAGCATTTGCTGGTATAGTTTGGTTTTCCCCAACTCTGCCTGACACATGAGCCAAAGCAGGGGCGGCCAAAGAGGAAAAAAAACCTCCCAGGACCAGAGTCCACTTGCTGCCCTTTGAGCCGCAGAAAGGGAGCAACGCAAAAGCCAAAGGCGCTGGGGGTCAGGCTGCCCAGGACATATTTCTTTCTGCCTGACCCGATGTGCTCACCAGATAAAATGCTCCTCCTCGGAACCGGCTGGCCAGTTAATACTTTTTTATGGCTTACATCTGCGCTTGGTTGACCATGAGTCCGGGTGACACTGTTTGAGATGGAAGACTGTTTCCTGCAACTGATCTCCGAAAAGATAAAGCTTCTCCCCCGAGTCTCAAGCTCTGCTTAACATTAAAAGGTCTGGGATGATGCAAACTCCAGAGGCAATCACCAAACATCGTAGAAAACCTCACCAAGACCAGGCCCTGGTTGGCCGCTGCCTTTCCACTGCTTCGATTTTTAAGAAATCTCTCCTTTTTTTTTTAACAGTCCATGCCATGCAGCCACGAATTGCTTTTCTTAGCAGGATGAATCATAATGGCTAATGCCAAAAAGATGCCAGAGAACAGGTAGATAAGTTGAAGTGGTATAGAAAGCTTTACAAATTGTTTTTCGAAAAAAATGTATGAAAGATGCTCTCTTTAGCAGCACAAATACTAAAATTGGACTGACACACAGAAGATGAGCATGTCCCCTGTGGAGGATGACACGTGGAGTAACGAAGGAGTCCACATTTTTTAATTATGGAGCTTTTGAATTGTCCTGTCATTTCAGAAACAAAATCTCAACACCAGATTTGTACCTACCTGTTTTTCTCTCTTCTCCGCTTCTTCCAAAGATTTTTTCAGCATCTTCATTTCACTGGTTACCACCTCCATCATGCTTCTCGCCCTTTCCTTCTCCTCTTTAGCCTCATGCTCTGCTGTCCCCAGTTCTGACTTGACAGACTTTAGCTTTTGCTCAGCCTTCTCCTTCATCTTCTCCAGCTTATCTCTGGATTTATTTAGGTCTTCAATGGTTTTAGTCTGTTCCAAAGTTTTAATCTAAGAAATCAGGAGAATGCAGATCATTTCTTCTATATTTACTCAGGAAAATTGTATAAACACAACAAACCAGAAGTCAGTGGAATTCACTTAAAATTTTTATGACTAAAGAATGGAATTTATCCCAAACAGCTAAATGAACTTTGCTAAATATTATGAGCTGAATGGGCACCACTTAAAACAGTTATAGTTTATAAACAACACATGGGAGTGCCCTTATTTAGAAAATCAGTGAGAGAAGATTGTAGATGGTGTGATTCTGGGGTGAGAATAAAATGAAACCCACAATTAACTTGCACTTTCTGCCGTACCACTGGGCCATCGTCCCTTGTACTTAAACATTAGGAAAGCAAAATGTCCCCTCCAGGTGTCCACAGGGAAGCTCCACCTAACCTCCTCAGCAAGCCTTCATCATTGCTGTGTGGAAACCCTAGAGCAACAATTAGTCATAGGTGTCTTCTGACTTCCTCCAGCAATATGGTAGAAAATGACATCCCTGACCATGACAAGCAAAGGGATGGGATGGTGGCTCCCACTGAGGAGTTACCCCAGGGTTTTAAATCCAAAACAGGTGTCCCAGAGTGTGAGGCACATTTTCTTCATTACCTTATTATTTAAGATTACACCAGAGCTGCTTAGGAAAGAATTTAAGTTTAAAAAAAAAAAAAGGAATGAAATTTTGACATAATCTACATGAGTGAACCCTAAAACATTGTGTTAAGTGAAGTAAGCCAGACACACACCAAGAAAAATTTTTGTATAATTCCATTTATATGAGTTACCTAGAAGAGACTAATTCATAGAGAGAGAAAAAAATAGAAGTTACCAAGGCCTGAGAAAAGGGGGCTAGAAGCTGCTCTCTGATGGACACCAAGTTGCAATTTGAGATAACAGAAAAATTTGGAAGTGGATGGTGGTGGTGATTGTACAGCCCTGTGAACGTAATTTATTCACTGAAATGTGTGAATGACTAAGATGGCAAATTTTATGTTGTATATATTTTAGCACAATGAAATTAGTACAATGAAGCAGTTTTGTACAGACACAAGTATTTTTAAATGACCTTTAAAATAAATATAAATGAGCTACCACTTAATAGGCACTAGGATGGCTAAAATAAAAATGAAAGTCAATGAAAGCTCTGGCAAGGACAGAGGGAAACTGGAACTCTCATACACTGTTCGTTGGAAAAACAAAATGTGGTATAGCTCCACAATGGAATGTTATTCAGCAATAAAATATAATGAAGTACTATGACATGCTACAACATGGATGAATCTTGAAGACATCATGCCAAGGGAAAGAAGCCAATTACAAAAGTCTGCGTATTGTATGACTCCATTTATATGAAAAAACAGGAAGAAGTCGGACGCTGTGGAAAAGGAAATGTAGAGTTCAGGCTACTAGGTGCTAGAAAATGGAATACAGTCACAAGGCTATGTAGCAATGTAATGAGAAAGAAAGAAAACTGAGAGAGATACTTTAAATTGTTGCTGCTCCTGATAAATGAGAGTCCCGTGTGTGTGTGTGTGTGTGTGTGTGCTGTTTTGTTTGGGGAGGGTAGTTTTAATTTGGTTTGGTGTTTTTTGAGTAATGATAGAGATAAGAATTACCATTTAGTTGCTGGACTGCTGATTATTTACTGACAAGGGCTTTCAGTAGCCAACTTACGTGGATCCCATATGGACCCCACCGTGATATCTTCACCCAGCCTTGGGCTTGCTAACCTTCACTGTGACTGGGCACCCTAACTGGAACACAAGTTGACCTGACCTCAACTCCAAAAGTTCTTCCTCTGCTGCTGGCAAGGCCGGGGAGGGGTACACATTACTCTAGACTGGAATTAGGACATTATGTAGGTGAGATGTGGTTTCTTGGGATAGAGATGTCTAGCTGGGAAACCATCTTGTGTGATTTCACTAAATTAAGGAAGCCTGGATTGAATACATGCTGAACTCATAAACTGTAAACTAACAACCAGTCTTTACCTACTAAAACACACACAACTTCCTAAGAAATTGAATTCTTCTTGCTTTGGTTTGAATGTCTGAGTTCCCCCAAATTCATACGTTGAACTCTTAATCCCCAAGTAGATATTATTAAGAAGTGGAGGCTTTGGGAGGTCATTAGGATGGAATGCTCTTAGGAAAGAGGTCCCAAAGAGCTCCCTTGACCATTCTACCAGGTGAGGACACACCTAGGTGTCATCTATGAACTAGAGTGCAGGCCCCCACCAGAAATGAAATCTGCTGGTACTTTCCGAGCCTTCAAAACAGGAAGAACTAAATTTCTGTTCTTTATAAGCCAGCCAGTTTATGTATGCTATTTTCTTATAGCAGTCTAAGACTAAGATACACACTTTTCTAGACAGAAAAGAGGCTTGGATAGGTCATTGCCATTGAACTGGCTCCATCCCAGGGAGACAAAATATCTTGGAAACTAACAGCTTGGAACTTTCTACCAAGAAGTCATAAGAACAACTCCTGGGGCTCTGGAAATACATAGAAAATGAGATGCCACAGCTGGGAAAGGCACTTTGTGGTCAATGAAATGACACTAGTAGAACAAGCACTGGAGATAAGGAAATGCCACCCACCAAGTTCAGGTCTGTGGAACTGACCGTGGAGATCATCTATGGGTTCCAAGGTACAATGAACTATATATTAGATACCAGTGTATCACAGTATTATCTCCATGGTAATTCCTGAGTGTGCTCATTGCATTGTGGTGAAGGAGAAGAATGTCCTTGTTGTTAAGAAATACCTGGGAAAGTATTTAGGAGTGAAGTGTCAAGATGTTTGCAATTTTACTCTTAAATGATGTCTTTAGTCACTTTCTCACTGCTAAGATAAAATACCTGACACTCACAAGTTAAAGGAGAAAAGGTTTATTTCAGCTCACAGTCTATAGAGGTTTCATTCCATAGTCACCTCGCTCCAAGGCAGAGGGGCATCACAGAGGAGAAACAGTCCATAGCATGGCAAAGGGGAG
This sequence comes from Hystrix cristata, assembly GCA_004026905.1. NCBI lineage: Eukaryota > Metazoa > Chordata > Mammalia > Rodentia > Hystricidae > Hystrix > Hystrix cristata. Next base: position 5,074 of record PVJO010006226.1, on the reverse strand, counting down.
ACAGTCCACGGCACAGCAGTCAGGAAGCAGCAGTAGAAGCCTCCTTTTCCCTTATATTCTATCCAGGGTGCAAACCTATTGATTGTTGCCACTCACACCCAGGGTGGGCCTTCTGTCCTCAGTAAATCCATTCGGCCACATCCAGAACTATGTTAAATTAATCAGTGGACTAATCTAGTTTCTCTCTCTCTCCCTTTCTCTCCCCATTCCTCTTCTACCTCTTTCTTCGTTCTCTCCCTCATATTAGAGAAAATACAGGAATTAATAAAATGCTAACAATCTACATGAAGGGTAAAAGGATATACATTATACTATTCTTGTAACTCTATAGGTTTAAATTTCTCAAAACAAGAAGCGAAGTAAAGGACTATAACTGACACAGATCCTATTTGTAAAAATTTTTGAATTTATATGTGTATTTATTTACCAATTACATAAACATACTGTTCCAAATAATATATTCTGTGTTTAACTCACCAGTACGCATCAAATTGTTTCTCTGATATGAGAAACCATAAGTGTAAACAAGGACATAGAGGTATTACAGGTATTAGCTAAAAAAAAAAAGATAGTATTCAAAAGAGAGGAAAACTAGATAGGGAGAAGTGGGGAAAGAAGGAAGGGAAAAGGAAAAGAAAGGAGAAAGGGAAAAAAATGAAAAAATGTAAATAAACCTGCTGCAAATAGAGAAGGGTGGGGGAATGGAAGGCAGGGGTGGGGACCAAGATATATCATGTACAGATACAAAATAACCATGTTGAATATGATCATTATGTATACAATGTACCAATACATGTTCTTGATAAAAAAAAATAAAAATATATGTTCTGTGTTTAGACTTCCAAACATGTTACAAATTGAGGGTACCACGTGACTTGAATAAATATCTATTTTTAAGACAAAGTTACCTTCTATTACAACGAAGAGATTTCCCTTCACAGGCAAACTAGGTCACTGTTGCAGAGGAAATACAGGGCAAGGTGGGAAGTTTCTGGGATGGGTATGCTGAATTCCAAACCTTGTCGTAATAGAACCAGAGATACATTCAGCCTTCCTGTGCCAATTGGGCAAACATCTGCAGTGGGGTATCTACTCAAGGTAAAGGGACACAGCTTGGAGAGATAAAAGCAGGCAGATTCATGTCCTAATGAGAAGGCCGTATTGCCAGGAATTTCTGAAAACTATGAGACTTTTATCACAATCCTGAGGGCGGCATGAAGTCTTGTTGTCAAGAAGAGCAAGAGTAAGAAATGGAGGTCAGAGCCAAGCTACCAGGACAGAACTGGAAGCCAGCTCGGTGCAGCCCAGTGACGGCCTTGGCCTCCCAAAGTCAACCCTGACAAAGGCTGGAAGTGGGATGAGTCTAAATCACTTTCTTTTCTTTCTTTCTTTTCTTTTTTTTTTTTTTTCTTCAGTACTGGGATTGAGTCTTTGCACTGACCTACATCCCAGCCCCTTTATTTTTTATTTTTCATTCTGAGATAGGGTCTTGCTGAATTGCCCAGCTGGGCTCAGACTTGTGATCCTCCTGCCTCAGCCTTCCAGAGTGCTGAATTACAGGCATAATGCTCCTGAGGACGTTTCTCTGAGCAAGAGTAGCAGTTGAGTGAGAGAACGCGCCCCTAATTTCCTCCCAGCAGGACAGAACTGGCTATAAACAAGACTGATGGGCCCTGAGCCTCCAGCAAGGATGGGGAAGGTGTTCCTGACTTCCTTCAGGAAAGAATTGCTAAATCTGATAGAAAATTGTCTTAAAGGCCACCAAAAGAAGGGTGATTAAATTTAAAATCTGATGTGCCTGCTCCCCTGCAGTGTCTAAATTCTCCATCAGGTGAGTTTCAACACTGCACTGAAAACGCCCCTGGCAGGAGCCAAGCAGTGTGCAGGGCTCTCCGGATGGGGCGGGACAACACGGAGGGAGTCTCCACCCAGCCAGTAGATGCCGTGCACCCCTGAAAAACCCGCGGTGATAGGAGAGGTGGGTCCTTCCCTCCGGCCATCCCAGATGCCCCCTACCTACCATCTGTGACCGCAGCGAGCACTCTCTTAGCAGAATCGAGGCCCTGTCGTTCGCCTTTGTGAACTCAAAGCTCGGCTGAAGCTGCTGTTGGATCAGAGCTTCTGTGACTGTTCAGAGCCTCTGCTGGGGTCCTCACTTGAAGGAACCCCCACAGCATGTCCCCGTAATGAGCTCTGTCTTCAGTTACCATCCATATCCCCCACTGTGCAAGTGGGACTCCAGGATATCTGGGTGTGATCTGGGCCTCCTGCTTCTACTTCTTCCATGGCTCCTTCCAGCCAGGGTGGGAGCAACTGAGGCTGACTTCAGGGCTTCTCCCTGACGTCCCAAAGTCCTGATGTCCTGAAGTCCTGAAGCCCTAAAGTCCTGCTCCGCCCCACCACCAAGGCCATTCTCAGGCCTGAGGTGGGTACTGAGGGTGTGCACTGCTAATATTAGCCCACCCATTATCCCCCAACAGATGCTGTCCTCATATTCAAATATGTCCCTCCTGGGGCTGTGCCAGCCTCGCCTTCTCTAGGGAAATACACCTAATTTTGTGCCCTAGTCCTGAAGGTAGCAGGAGCTCCCTGAAGGCAGAGGGAAAACACAGTGGGACTATGCCCACTGTACCTGTCCAAGGAGCACCTTGATTCCAGACGCTTTTCCCTACTGGTCTGTTTCCAGATGCAGAAACTGAAAAGTCAGTTTGCAAAGAGCCAGGATGTTATTTTCCGCTGGTTTGTGATCTGCACATCTGCCAGGGATGACATGTGCATGGTAACTGACACTGCTGCCAGTGGGGCACGTGCATGACATTGAAATGCTTTTATTATATTCCTGTACATTTGCATTTCTGTCTTCTCTGTAGAGACTAGAGGTTGAACACCTTGAGTCCAGGAACTACACCTCCCAACCTTTTACCCAGTTCTGTACTCCAACTCTTTTTTTTTTCTTTCCTCTCTCTCTATCCCTCTCTCAAGTACCGGGAATTGAACCCAGTACCTTGGCACTGAGCTACATCTTCTCCAGCCCTTTTTTATTTTGAACCAAGTTGCCCAGGCTGGGCTTGAACTCACAACCCTCCTTCAGCCTCTCAGAATGCTGGGATTACAGACATGCGCCACCACACTGGGCGTGTACTCAGATACTTCTCAGTAAACAGTATGTCTATTCTCTCATTTCTCCCCAAACCAATCCATATCTGATAAATGTCTCTATCATCCCTAATCACATAGTTACCTACACCTTAAAAAACATGTTTGTATTTTCTGTCTGAAACATCACCCCTTCTGGACGGACATTTCACACATGATGAAAGCCTCTACTTCAAATATTAAAGACACTAAATTGATATCATATTCTGATTTATGTAGTTCTCACATTTTGCCCACAAACTCTAGGAAGTTCCCATCACTTTCCTCTGCTATGCCCAGTACAAGCTGTTTGTCTTTTGCATAAACTTTGATGGTAACTGGGAAAATGCAAAAAGGAGGTGGAGCCACACGCTTGCCTTAAGCTCACTGGTGTCGGCCAGTCTGGCTTTGAGCTCGGTGTTGGATTGGCGACAGGCGCTCAGCTCCTTCTGCATCCTCTCCACCTTCTTCTCCAGCTTCCTGCTGGTGAGTTGGGCCTCATCCCTCTCCACAGCCAAAGCTGTGCGCAACTGCTTCTCCTCCTGCAGCTGGGCTATTTTCTGCCGGAGAAGGTTCATGTGCAGTTCTTTGCTCTCCAGCCTTTCTTTCTGAGTCTTTAACTGGTTTGATACGAACAAAGATTAAAAAAAAAAAATCGATCAGTAAATATAAACAAATTACTCAGACAATGTCAACTTTTATCTACATTTCAAGAAGATTAGCTTATAAACCATCAAAGAGGGTCACTGGATTCCTTTTCCTGATCACACTTTTTTTTTGGGGGGGGTGCTGGGGATCGAACTCAGGGCCTTGTGTTTGCAAGGCAAACACTCTAATCACTGAGCTAAATCCCCAGCCCATGATCACACTTTTTATTCAAATTTTTTCCAAGAATTAATTTTGAGGCTGCAAAGTATTGGACAAAAGAGCTACTGAAAATGTGCAAAAGAATGAGCTTCCCACACCTGTTTCTCCCCAACATTATGTGCATCATAATAACAATGTGAAATTCTTGTAAAACTACACGAGTAGGCTTTTCAGGAGCAGACTATAATAAGGCAGAGAGGCAAAATCCTCACCAACACTCAGTGGCCACAACACCCACACCTGTATCTTCTGAAACAAGATGGGGTACGGATCGCACTGCAACCTGGGCCTGCTAAATTTAATCCCTGAGTGCTGGGTTGAATGGCAAGCACCTGAGAGTCGATACGTTTTTAAAGTAGGATACACCAGGAGATATTTAAGAAAACTTTGTTTACATGTTTTAAATCTTGGAACTTCGAGAAAGTTTTAGTTCTATGAAGTCTTTGTTACATGCCTGGCCTATAAGATAGACCATCAGAGAACAAGGTCCCCAAGCATCACTTATGCTGGTGGTCAAACTCACTGAGGGAAATTAGAGAGACTTTTTAGACAGTGACAATGGGTTCTAAGAGAGGAAAGGTCTTCCTGGGCTCCACCTGTCACAGTAGTGAGTGGAATGCTCTGTCACCCGTCAAGTGTGCTGGGACTGGGAATCAAGCAGAATTAAGGGACGGCTGAGCTGAAGGCCGCCTTCTCCCTCATTACCTACTCTGCATGTGTGAAGAGTTAGAAGGCAGAAAGGCTTCCTGGGGTCCCGCTTGGAGTTCCTGGTCCCACAGTGGTAAACTCACCTATGCTATCTCACTCTTTAACAAGACCCCCCACCTCCTAACACTTCTCTAATCAACCCTTCTCTTGAGTTTCCTTGAGTCTAATTCTACTGTATTGCAAATTTACATTGGTAAGTTCTCTATACCCAGATACTTTTAAAAATTATATAATTCTTAAGAAGGAATAGTATTGGGTATTAAGAAAACCAATTATCTGGGGAGGACTTTGGAAAAACTGTAGCTCAATTTAACATCCCTGATTGGGTTGGTCTGCTTTCTTTCTTAAATATTCCTCCAGATAC
>PVJO010006225.1:14379-91001 GCA_004026905.1 Hystrix cristata | reverse complement strand
AAGAAATCAAAAGTTTGATTTTCAGGCTGTTTGGTTCCAAATGCCTCACTAGATGTCCAAAGGGGATCCAGGGAATACTACCCCAGAACACGGCACTTGGCAGGCTGCACAATGAAGCTAAAGGAGATGAAATGTCTGTCTGACCTTCTCTCCTAAAGATCCTTAGGTGACAGACGTCCTGTCCTATACCCAGAGGGAAGGGATGTCACACAGAGAGGCCACGGAGACTCTGAGCCAACATGTCTCGCTAAGTGCCCCCTAGTCTGTAGCCATTAAGTCAAACTTCCTTTTCATTTGATCACATTTCTACACAATTGTCCCTTCTCCATGAAACCTAAGCATAAGAATACACCATTTTTTCTGGGTCTTTGGCTCCACAGTCACATAGAATTTAAAAATAACTATGTTACACTTTTCTCTTGTTAAGGTATCTTTTGTTGTAGGTGTGTCAGTGTGAACCTTACACTGGGTGAAGAGAAGCTAACACTTGTCCCCCTATAAAGTGGTGGCATTCAGTGTGGAATTCAGGGTGAAAGGCTGGAAGAGGTTGGAGTAGTCAGAATTCAGAGGAGACACAAAGCAGACTTAGAAAGCAACATAGACAGAAAAGAGGTGGGAAGAGTGAACCTTCAGCGCTGCAGTGTTGAGAGCTCAGAGACAGGAGAAGGCACCAGCAATAGTCCGCGAAGGAGGAGGGCGAACCAGGAGACAGAGGAGGCTTGGAAGTCGACAGCAACACCGACAATATTCAGCTCAGGAAGAGGACTGAGGCTGGATTTGATGATGTGAATGTCCCTTTGGCCTTGACCAACCAGCATGGGGGTAAAAACCTGACTGGGAATAAACTCAACAGACTTAAAATAAAAAGCCAGGTGCAGTTCAGAAGCCTGTAATCTCAGCTAGTCTGGAGGCTGAGGCAGGAAGATTGCAAGCTCAAGGCCAGCCTGGGCTACTGAACATGACCCTGTGTGGTAGACTGATACAGTCATTTTGAGCAGGAACGCCCAGCTGGACTGAGGAGGTGCGGTTCTAGGTGTAGAAGACCCACCTGAGGAATGTTGCCGACACAACATAAAGGAAAACAGAGCAGAAGCTAGCTGCTGGTTGTTTCCCAGGAGAAGCTCTGTTGCGGCTGGTTCTCCCAAAGGGAACTCAGCTATTCTCATCACAGGAGGAGCCCGGGGCCTTGCTGTCGTCAGGGATGGCTGCTGTTGCTTCGGGGGAGCTCTGGTCTTCATCTCTGCTGTGAATATCATATCCTGGTTCCAGTATAGATTTCTTCAGCCACTTAGTGCAGATACTGAGGTACACGGGACAGTGCTGTGGGCTCCCAGCCCTTGATTGGATTTTATGGGTCTCCAGTGTATAGACAGACATTCAGCACTCTTCCTGCATTTGGCTTATGGGTGTATGTTGTAACTTGCAAATATCCTATATTAAATCTGCTCTCTTGCAAACCATTGACTCTAGAAAGGTAATTAATACACCCTGTCTCAGAATAAAATAAAAAGGGCTGAGATGTAGCCGAGTGGTGTAGCACTTGCCTAGCACGCACAACGCCCTGGGTTTAATTCCCGAGGTGGGGTGGGGGGATAAAGAAGAAGGAGGAGGAGGAGAAGGGGCTGAGAATATAGAGAATCTGCAGGGAAAAAAACGTAAAAATGAAGACAGGAAACTCTTGGAAGACTTGTGCCAATGAGAATGAGTCAACAGAGAGAGGAAAATATTACAAACGAGGTCTTTGAGTAGGTGAGAGATTATAGGAGCCGGCACAGGAGAGGTGATGTTCTCAGATCAAACACAGAACAATTCATACGTTTTTCAGGAAAAGATGAACTGAAAAGTGATCAGACTTTCGAAGTTCGCAGAATTTTACGTGTGGGACGCTGTGTTAGTTCTTTTCAACGTTTTGCCATAAGGTGGCAGTAGATGGCTTTATCTAATGCCAAACAACCCTAAGAGAGCACCTTTGGGAAACCAGCAACAACGGAAGTTGATTTTGCACACATTTTTCATGGACACATGGATGTGTTTGGAAGGGCAGACTGCTGCCTCCTTGGCCTTTGTCCTCATCTTAAATAGCACCCTCCCAGTCACCCTCCCCTGCCCAACTTCACTAGGAAAACACAGAGGCATCCTGGACCTTGAAAGGACACTGGCGTTGGGATGCTCTTACTTACAAGTGAAATCTGAAAAGATGACGGAGAGTGGAAAGGTTGTCGCCAGAAGCTGGGGGATTGATGGGGGCCAAAGAAGGAGAGATGTTCAAGGGGTACAAATCACAGTCAGACAGGAAGAATAAGTTTTATGATCTACTATACAGCATGGTAACTACAGTTACGAATAATACACTGGGGCTGGGGATTCAGCTCAGTGGCTAGAGCGCTTGTCTAGCATGTGTAAGGCCCTGAGTTCGATCCCCAGCACTGGAAAAAAAAAAAAAAGAATAATACACTGCATATTTCAAAACTGCTATGAGAATGAATTTTAAATTTCCCACCAGAGGGTGTAGCTCAGCAGCGGAGTCTTGCCCAGCCTATCATGTGCAAGCTGCCGGGTTTGTTCCCCATCCTTGCAAAAAAAAGTTGCACCACAATAAAATAAGTGAGGTGATGTGTATGTCAATTAACTTGACCCCAACATCCCACATTGTGTACATATACAGAAACAGCACACTGTGCCCCATAAATACATACAATTATGATTTGTCAAACAAAAATAATAATAAAAGAGCTAATTAAAATAGAAGGTTTCTTTGAGAATAGCAATTTTTAAAAATAGGCCTCTTACCCAAAATATGCAATCAATAATAAAGGTGAAGGACTTTAGCAAACACCTCACCGAAGATGACACAATGATGGTAAATAAGCACAGGAAAAGATGCTCTACATCATGTTTCCAAGGAAAGGCAGAAATGCAAATGAAAACAAAGCAATACCACTACACATCTATGAGAAGAGCCAAACTCAGGAACACTGACCGCTCCCCACACACGGATGAGGAAATCTCATTCATTGCTAGTGGGAATGCATAATGGTACAGCCACTTTAGAAGGATGTTGGGCAGTTTCTTACCAATCTAAACACATTTTTATATTGTTTTCATAGTTTTAGTACGACAGCCCAGCTCTGGGGCCCCATCCCAAAATACCAGTCATGGAAGTGAACTATGGTGAAGGACAGAAAAGGACTTTAACTCAACATGGCCATGCTGGGAAGCACAGACAAAGGGTTCAAGATCTGTCTTGGAGGAGCTGACAGAAACTTTGAGGTTTTATAGAAAAGAAGAACAAAAGCAAGAGTTGGAGGCTTCTATAGCTGCAGGGTTTGCACAGCCAGCAGGGTAGGTGACCCTGGTCTAGCTGTGGGCTAGTTGATTACCATCTCAAGATCAGTTCTGCGTGGCTGCTCCAGAGAAGTCTTCGTGGCTTGAGGGGCACTTCGTTCCCAGATGATCACTTCCACTTGTGGAGGGGGGTTCAAGGGGTGGTCTGCGAGGCTCTCCTTCTCCTAGAATCTGAGGCAACTGCAGGTTTAGGACAACAAATGGGGACTTTTAGGCATCCCTCCAGGGAATCTGAAACAGGATATTGTAAAAACTAGCCATTGAGTCTCCCGGCAAATCCTGAAAATGCCTTAGTTCCTCTTATCTTGGTGTCCTCAGTCTTAAAGGGGGGTGAGAAAGGCGAGGTAAATTTAGGGCTAATAACCTAACCCACCTACATGCAGAGCTGAGGAGGGACCCAACCCAAAGTTTTCAGATAATAAAGAAGACAGGTGTAAAATGAAGGCAGTTATGCATTGGCCATCTGCAGGCCCAGCCCCTAAGTCCCTATTACGATAAAACAATCCACCAATCTCACTCCTTAACATTTACCCAGAGCAGTGAAAATTTACACCTACACATAACTTGCCTCAAAATGCTTACAGCAGCTTTATTCCTTATTCTCAAAACTTGGAAGCAACAAACATATCTGTCACAGCTTGTGTCTAGGTGTCCCCCAAACCTCATGCAGTCACAGGGTGGGCTTTTGGAGGTGGCTCTAGAGCATGTGCTGTTAGGATTTAGTGTGCAATGCTGGGATCAAGGGTGCCTCACCCTGGGTGTGGGAGGTGCCAATCAATGAGTTTACAGCCTAGATGGGATGCAAAGCCAGCTTCCACTGTTTCATTGTTGCTGCTTCTGACTGCTGCTTCTGCTGCTTGCTGCCTCCTGCCTGCCCTGCCATGCCATGATCTGTTTCTCCTCTGCTATGGCCCTCTGCCAGGCCATGCTGCCTTAGAGCCAGCTGACTATGGACTGAAACCTCTACAACTGTGAGATGAAATAAACCTTCCTCCTTTAACTTTGGATGCCAGGTATTTTGTCTCAGCAATGAGAAAAGTAACTAAAACAATGTCCCTCAAGAGGTGCATGGTACTGTGGTACATCCAAAGCATGGAACATTACTCTGTACTAAAAAGAAATGAGCTGTCACACCACAAGCAGTGAATGAACTTTAAATATATGTTTCTAAGTGAAAGGAGTGCAACTAAAGTGGCTACGTACTGTATGATTCCAACTCTATGACACCGATGTTCTGGAAGCAATAAAACTCTGGGGACAGTAAAGATACTATCAGTGGTTTCCAGAGGTTGGGGGAAGGAGGGTTGAACAGGCAGACCACAGTGATTTTTAGTGCAGTGAAACTGCTCTGTGATACTGCATTGGTGGATACCTGGCATGCCACATTGTCCAAAGCCATAGAATGCGCAACACCAAGCATGCACTGTAATGGGAACCATGGACTTTAGGTGGTAATGATGTGTCCGTGTTGGCTCATCAACTGCAGTAAATGTACCACCCTGGTGGGGGATATTGATATTGAGGGAGACTACACATGTGTTGAGATGGGGAATATACAGGAAACCTCCTCAGTTTGGCTGAGAACATAAAACTGTCCCAAAATTTTTTAATGTCTTTTAAATTATTTTTTTCAAAAAGGATCCATGATGCTATTGTGAGTGGGCGGACAGGCAGGGAGGGGAACCCAGGCAACTATCTGCAGGGCCTGTGAGAGGCCAGTGTTGTGGGTGGTAGAAGAACTTACCAAGAGTCAAGGAATATAGAAAGTTCAGAATTCACTGACACACTGCAAGACAGTAGTGCTTAAATCCAAAAGAGGACCGCGGCTTGAGGGCGAAAGGCTGAGATTTTTATATCTGATCTTAATGTGAGGAGGGGGGTCTGCAAACGTCGCCCCAGGAACCCATTAGACCAGGAGAGGGAGAGGGGCTGAGGGCTCAGCTGATTGCCAATGACCAAGGATCTAATCATCCACACCCACATGCTGATGCTGCCATAAAAACTCAAAAGGCCGGGGCTCAGTGAGTTCCGGGGTGCCAAACACATCCAAGTGTGGCGAGGGTGACACACCCACCTGTACAGGGACAGACACACCTGTGCTCCCACCTTCCAAGCACTGACCTGTCTGCCTCCCCATCTGGCTGTTGATTTGTGTTCTCTGAAATATCTTCGGTAGTAAACCATCAAAAGTAAGAAAGGGTTTCCCTGAGTTCCACTAGCCGTTCTAGCAAATGATCAGACCGAAGGGCGTCTTGGGGAACCCCCAATTTATAAGCCAGTTGGCAGACGTACTGGAGGCCTCGACCTACAACTGGCATCTGAAGGGTTGCAGGGGCACAGCTGAGCCCTTATTGCACTCTGCTGCCGTCTCTGGGGAGAGAGCATCAGAACTGAGCTGAACTATAGGACACCCAGCTGGCGTCTTCCTGAGAAGTGATGAGTGGGGAAAATCCTCGTATATCTGGTCACAGAAGCAATCTGTGCTGAGAGTACAGTAGAGAAAACAGTCTGCTGGGTTTTTTCTTACCGTAACAGGTAGTAAACATGGAAAGCCCAGGATGGCTTACGACCTGTTCGGGAGGAAATCCGTAGAGCTGGAGGCAGGGGAGAAATCAAGAATGGCTCTCAAGTCTCTGCTGCGGGTGGACAGACAGATGGTGAGCACAGCGGGAAAGAGTGAGGAGGCAGAGCTGGTCTGGAGTGAGCCGATGACTAGCTTGGGACTGCAGAGCCTGCAGCATGTGAAGAGATTCAGGGAAGATGTGCAGTTTGACACAGAAGCATGATGCTCAGAGGAGAGGTGCAGGCTGAGCTCACAGGATCGGTTATTGTCCGCACAGGCAAACATAACACCAGGTGACATCTGCTGGGCAGAGCCTATGGAGTGAGAAAGGACATCAAACCCTGGGAACAGCCAGATGCAGGACGGGCAAAAGAAAAGAAGTCTGTCCCAGAAGAACAGCTGGGAAGAGAAACAGGAGAACCCGGAGCTGCGGGAATCGGGCAACAGAAGGTTCAAAAAGGAGAGTTTTTGGTGTGGTGGGGCTGCCATAACGATGCACCAACAATGGAAATCTAGTTTCTCAGTCCTGGAGGCTGGAAGTCCGAGATCAAGGTGGACAGGGTTGGTTTCTCCTGAGGTCTCCCTCCGTGGCTTGTAAAAGGCTATGTTCTCCCTGTGTCCTCATATTGTCTTCCAGCTGTGTGTCTGTCTGTTCCAATCTCCTCCTAGAAGGACACCAGTCATGTCAGGTTAGGCTCCACTCTAATGGCCTCACTTGATCTTAATCACCTTTCTAAGGCTCTATCTCCAAATACAGTCACATTCCGAGTTACTGGGAGCTGAGACTCTAGCATAGTAATGTTGGGGGACCAAATCTAACCTATAACACAGAGCAGAGAAAGGAGAGAGAAGCAAATGTGCCACAGAGGCTCAGTAATGGAAAGCTGCAAAGCATCCTCTGGATTTGGAGAAATAGAAGTCGTTGATGATGTCAGTAGCGCTTGCTGAAGCCAGATAGCAATGGGTTGTGGGAAGTACTTTGAGGGACACCAGACACTGTTTAGAGAAATGTGGGCAAACACATTACTAATGTCTCTAATGACTTTTCTCCTTTGTAAAGCAATGTGTACTTGGTAAAAAATAATTGAGATGTTACAAATATTATGGGATGATCTCTAGAGTGGAATAATTTCATTCAATGGGCACTTTTTATGTTCCAGAAACACTCACTTAATCCTTGTAACAAATCTGTGATGTACTATTCATCATCTTCATGACTGAGTTGAGGAACTAAGGTTTTGGGGATGTAAGCAATTTGTGTAGTTACTAGAGACGAGTGGGCTGGGACACACACTCCCAGCTGTTAGAAAGCTCCACGCCCTCCCCTGAACCACTTCATTCCATTGTCTGTATCTAAAGGAGACAGTTTTAAATCAGAGATGGCGTGCTCACTTCGGCAGCGCATACATTAAATCAGAGCTGGATTATTTACCCAGATTTTGTTTGTAACTCATGTGTTGGGATCTTAGAATATATTTTCCCATAAAAATATTCCACCAGCCCACCGATAATCCAAGTTTAAAGTATAATGGATGAGAAATGCTGTTTACACTCTTCCCAAAAAAGAAAAATATAAGGCTTCTGCCAAACTAGGGGTTATATAAAACAGCAAAACAAGAGTATCTTTGAGCAAGATGCTTTTAAAAATTATCTTAAAGGCCAGGACTTGATTAAATGCTGATAAGGAAGTAAGTAGGGGAAGGCTCCGGGCATTTTGTGAACACTGGAGTTTGGAACATTGCTTCTTTATCCAATCTGATTTACCTCAAATGCTATGGCTCCTCTCTTCCTGCTCCCTTCCTCCATCCCTGATTCATTTATTGGCCATGTTTGGGGATTTGCTTCACTCATAAATGTAATTTTTTAGAGGAATGGAAAATAGTCTTGAAAAGTGGTTAACAGAGAGGAGTAGAAGAGTCCTGACCTGGAAGTTCACTTCTGGGCACCTGGAGAAGTGGAGGTGCTGGGCCCTGCTGCTGGCGGAAGAGCCACAGACTCCGGGACCAGGACCAGACCACCAAGCCACTGTGAATAGTCAGCAGCTGGTCTGTGCCTTGGACCTAATGGGACATCTGCCTCCACAGCAAACTGAGAAGACCTCAGTGACCCGAGAGACCTGGTCGGTCCCCAGTCTACATGAGGGTCTCTACCTCCTATTGACCAGCTACTGAAAAAGCCAGAGATGAGCTGGTGGGAAAGGATTGCCATACGTGTGACTACAACAGAGATGGGACTCCTGTAGTTGCCATGAAGGAACAAGTATGACCCTTCTTTGGCAGATGGGGCCATGTCATCTGCTTGGCCGAGGAAGCTGGAGGTGGAAGCCAGCAATGCCTTTGACCAGTCCTGAGACCTGTATTTGAACGCAGCGTCTCATCTGTCTAGGGATCTAGATCATGGCTTTGCTGGAGTGAGTCTCCTAAAGAAGACAAGATGAATCAGTTCAAAGGCGACTGGGATTCCATCCACGTGGTAAAGTGCAGAAGTCCAGTGGCCACATTGCCCGTTCCAAGTTGAGCTCCACACTGATGACCTGGCTGCAGACCAACAAATCCAGCTTGGGTACCACAAACCTCAGAGGCAGCCTCACCAGACAGATGGAGAAAGAAGAAAGTGTGACCGCCTGCTCCCCACACATAGCCAGTATCTGGTACCGGATAGAAGACATGGAAAATAAAATCAGAAGTCTTACCAGATGGTGGTCCCACGGGGCTTCTTTCCAGGCCTTTGCTGTCTTGAACAAAGAACTGGACAAGACACGCAGAAAGAGCACCAGAGGCGTACATTTACTGAAGGCGGAAAAGAAGTACTCTCTGCGGGTCCAGGGATAAGGGAAAGGAGTTTTTTGTATCCAAAATTCCCAGGTTGGCTTTCTCCTCATGCAAATAAGGGATATTTGGCCTATCAAAAACTCACTTTGTGTCATGTCACACGTAAACTGTCCTATGGAAAAATTCACTTGTCTTCCTGACAGATGTATATTAAGGATCAGAAATAGCATCTTCTGATTGGTTGTGTCCACATGTAAATGAAGCATTGAAAATAGCATCTTCTGTCCAGTCATGCAAACAGCGCCAGATTCCAATAGGGATTAAGAATATTGCTTTCTGACTGGTTCCACGTACAGTGCCCGGGAGTCCGAGAGTCCTTCTGGGGCCTGAGAACACGCATGTTCTCTGGCTTTTCACGACCTTTGACACATCCTGCCCGGTCAGTTGTCTGGTTTGCTCCAGCCCTAATCTACCCAGAAGTACGCTAAATGACATCTACCTTGGAAAAACAAAGGACATCGTCATTGGGTGGAGGTCTGTGCAGACTTCTGCAGGCAGATAAAAGACGTTACTCGCAAGAACAACCTGGTAGAGGCTTTGAAGAGAAAGCAGCAATGTCAGACTTCTGCGTTCGCTCACCAGCCATGCCATGCACACCCAGCTTCCTTTCTTAGAAAACTGCTTTCTGCTTCTTTTCCCTCAGCCCTTCCTTTCCAGACAGGTCAACCCAACAACTCACATCACTGACCTGCCCACACAGCACCATCTCTCCTGAGAACAAAGCCTTCACCACCTCCCTGGCTCTGAGCCCCTTTCCCCTGCCTCCACACCAACCGTGTGGTTTTTGTTCGACTGGGCCCTGTCTTCCTCCATGCTCCCTCATTTTTAGGAATAAAATATACTATCAGCCTCTTCCCAACTTTTGGTTATATAATTTTAAAAACATAAAACAAAAATGAGATGAAATAGCTGGTGTGTGAAAGATAGACAAAAACTAGAAATCTGAAAAACAGAAAAGTAGTTAATATATGTAATATCTTTAGAATAGGGTCTGTCATATAGTCATTAGCTTGTGTGTGCTGGGTACTCTTCTGGGCTGTTTGAATGTATTAGCTCATTTAATATTCATAGCAAGGGGGGTTGGGGATATAGCTCAAGTGGTACAGCACTTGCCTAGCAAGCACAAGGCCCTGAGTCCCTTCTCCAGCAACAAACAAAACAAAACAAACAAACAAAAATATTCATAACAAGGATCTTGGTTTATATTGAGGAACAGGAGGACCAGAGGGACAGGTAACACTCTCCGGTTCACACGGCTGGCCAGTGGCAGGGCCAGGACCCAAACTCATTCTTTTAACCTCTTTGTACGAGAGGAAGGGGGCAAGGGAGACCTGTACACATGCTGGAACATCGCCTGGGCTGCCATACTCAGTTGTTTGGTCAAACACTAGTCCAGATGGCACTGTGTAGGTCTGTCTTACACGTGATCAGCATTTAAACGGGCAGACCTGAGCAGAGTGGGTGCGCCTCCACTGCAGGTGGACCTCATACAACCCAGGGAGGCCTCAGGAGCCAACCTGAGGGTCCCCCCAGCCCAGGAAGAAAGACGCGTGCCTCAAGACGGCCCCGTGGAAGGTCCACCCGAGTCGCTGGCCTTCGCCCTCAGGACTGCAATGTCAGTCGGCCTGCCGGCACCACCATCTCAAACTTGCCAGCCCCAACAACTGCGAGAACCAATTCCTTAAACTAACTCTCTCTCTTTTACTAGATATTTTCTCAGACAAGACAGACAGATAGATAATAGACAGACAACAGATAGGCAGATAGATTCCTACTGGTCTGATTCTCTCAAGACGCCTAACACATACACATGTAACAAAGATTGCCCAAGGTCAATAATAAAATTCTGTGAGTGAAAGACAGAGGCAAAGAAGGAAAAGCTCACCATGGCCCCCACCTACCTCCTCCCTGAGAGAAGGGTGGGTGGGGAGAGGGAGCATGCAACATGCCGTTCAAACAACTTAAGAAAAATAAGCATTCATGCCTTAGTCACTCTTCTTGTCACTGGGACACAATACCCAACAACCACAACTTAAAGGAGAACTTTATTTAGACTCACAGTTCGTAGCGGTTTCGGTCCATCATTGGCTGGCTCCAAAGAAGAAACAGCATGGCAGAGGGGAAGCAGACGAGCGGAGGGAGGAGCCGGAAAGGGACATAAACCCTTCCAGGCCTTGCCCACAGTGACCCGCCTCTTCCAACCAGACCCCGCCTCCTGACTCATCAGCCACAGTACAAGCTTCCGTAACCCGATCCCCTTCCATCCCCTTGCAAAGCACAGTCTGTGAGTGCGAGGTTCTTGAAGGACATCTAGATACAAACCGTAACAATTTGCAAGGAGAGGAATCCTAGTTAGTCAACACCTTCTTCATGACTATCTTTTTTTTTATTTTTGGCAGTGCTGGGGATCAAAATTTGGCCTCAAGCATGCTAGGCAAGGATTCTACTACTGAACTACACCCCTGGTGACTTTCATCTTTACTCCTTCTTATAATTTTTGTCAGCTCTTTTGAAGTATAATCTACCTACAGTGAAACTCACCAATCTTAAGTACAGTATACTGTTTGATAAGTTCCAACGAATGTACCTGGCCACGCCACCACTACCGTAATTATAATATAGAACGTTCCAGCACCCCAAAAAGTTCTCCCACATCCCCTTGCAGTCAGTCCTCTGCCCCCCATCCCATCCAGCCCCTGGCAACCTCTCTACTTTCTGTCACTGTTGTTTTTCTTCTTAAAGAATTTTATATAAGTGGAATCATACAGGATGTACTTTTGTGTACTTAGCATTATATTTTTGATATTCATCTGTGTGGTTACATATATCAATACTGCATTCCTTCAGTTTGCTAAGTAGTGTTGCCTCATACGCATGTACCAAATTTATTTCCATTTACCCACTGAACACTTGGGTTGTTTCCAGTTTTATCTATTACCAAAGTTTGTATAAACATTCAAGCACCTGCCCTCCTGTGGACATGTGTTTCCGTTTCTAACAAGTAAACACATAAGAATGAGATTGCTGGATCAGGCAGCAAGAGTGTATTTAACTTAATAAGAAACTGCCACACTGCTTTCCCAAGTGGCTGGCTATGATGTTTTTTAAACTTACAAGAGGAGAAAGGAGGCAAGAAAAAAATTCTTGCTGTTATTTAGTTAAAATCAACAAGACAAAGGTTTAAGGGAGAAAATCGGTTTAGGATTAGAAGTGGGTTTCATGTCTGTGTGCTATTCTTTTCCACAAAATCAAGAATTGACTGCACCTCAATTTCTTCAGGACTTGTATTCTCACACCGCGCATTCAAATGTGCCCACCAAAAATGCATTTTTGAAATAGCCTTTAGGTCAAATTAATTTTGGCTCATTGCACCCATTTCCTAGGATGCGTCAGTGATTCTCAGGGTTCTGTCTGTCTCCAGAAAAGCGAAGTAACGCCAGGGTCTTCCTGGGGCCTTGACAACAAAGGACACCAAGAGCTGTCAGTCCTGTCACCTCCGAGACACCCAACATCCAGTCCTCGGGTCCTAGAAATTCACTAAGATGTGCTGCCAGTCTCATAGGACTGAGGACTGGCCTCTGTAGTTCTGAATGTCAAGCCTCTCTGATTCCCTCATGAGATTTGGGGGGCCCTGGAATGTTAAGACTGGAGATCTTCTAACCTGGTCCCCTCAAAGGCTTTGCCATCACTGAAAGCAGGACGCAGTTCCAAGAAAGGTCAGTAAATAAAAACCAGGAGTGAAAATGGGCCTTAGAGATAACTTCTGCTTTCAACCCAAGTAACCCCTAAACTACCTGGACTGGAGAAGAGAAAGATAGGAGGGAAAACACAAATGAGCAAGACAGAACCATCCTGCCAATACAGATGAACATGTGCAACATGGTCACGTCAGAGCGTTCAGATTCAAACTGGGTCACCTGTGTCGAAGCCGGATCAAAGGAGCAGGAAAAGGCACAGAGGGAGGCCCTCGGACATGATTTGCCCAGTAATGGGAACACCACAAGAGAAGCTAGCAGGCAAGCACAGCTAACGGCCCACACAGGAACACCTGTGCCGCGCACCAACTCGCAAGCCCAATGCAGCAAACTAAACGTGGTTCTCCTTAGCAACTGCAGCCACCGCCAGTCAGCTCGCCAGCTCTGTGTAACATCAGCAGGGCTGACAGCTCTCTCAGGCTCCTCACACAGCTTTTCTCTTTCACCAATAAAATCCCAAGCTTTCCTTTGTGCCTCAACCACACCAGAGGCTGCCCCCACCTGCGTATGCATCCCAAACTGCAGCCTGTCAGCCTAAGTTAGAAAAGCACTCCAATGGGCTAGAGGGGCCCCAGAGCCCGCCCCGGGTCGCCAGCTGGTCTTTATTGAGGAATCAGAGAGCGCTGCAATGGGAACACACAGTAAACAAGGGGCATACTCCAGGAGGTTGCGTAGAGGGGAAATTTAAAAGAGAAAAATGAGCAGGATCGCATTGCGTATTTTAAAACACTACTCCTCAGGCACAAGGTCTTGTGTTACAGAAGTGGCACCTGCCCGAGGTTGATCCCAGCTGCTGGGCAGATGTGCTGGTAGAAGTACTTCTCATATGAGGTCACCGTGGCCCCCGCAAGTTCCCGGTTCTGCCAGGGTCTTTCGTGATCATCACTATGACTCAATCCTGGGTAAGAATACTTGCTTCATAAATTCCCAGCTCTAGTCACTCTCTCATTAGGGCTGACACATGCAACTTCACTGTGTTCCCACAACTTTGGCAGTATTCTTTGTTCAGTACCAAAGTTCTTTTATAAGAGATTTATCTCTATATTTTTATTTGACCTGACAGCTAATGATAATTCATGATTTTGAAAGCTGACAAAAGGAACACACACACCTACTAGAAACAAAGATACCAAAAGATAAAAGAACTACACATTCCGTGGGCTCACGTCTGCCTGCTAGACCTGACCCGACCAACCTTTCAGGAAACTCTTCAGCTACGTGAGCCCCGGCTCACCCTGCATCAGTAAGCATCCATGACTCAAAGAGCAACAGTGCGCAGACTTTCAAGGGGCCTGAGGGCGGTTCTCTGGAGCGCCTGATCCATTCAGAGTCTCACAGCTCAGGACTCCCTACCTGCATCTCTCCAGGTCCAGCGACGCCGCCCGATCCCGTCCCGTCCCGTCCCGCGGAGTCACGGAGTTACTCAGCAATCTCATCACCGCACAGGGGCCCTTCGGCAGGGCACAGCCTCCTCGCCTGGGTTTGGGACAGTGCCCGGCTTCCTTCTCTTTCCAGCCACTCTCTTTGCTGCCCGATGCCACATTAGCCTCCAAATGGTGGCACCGTGTGCAGCTCAGCCCTCCGCCCCACCATGCTCCGGGTCTCACGGGTCACCTGGTCCAAGCACCAGCTCCTTCTTGAAGAGCGTCTCCTGCCGCTCTACAATTTGGAGGCCATTTGTCAGGATTTCACCCACACATTCCCCTAATGTTTCTGCAGGGCGGAGTTAGGTATCTGGGGAACCGGGACTGAGCTGCTGTGCTCTCTGCTCCCCGACCCGCCCTCCCTCCCGTGACAATCTGCACTGTGGCAGGTCACACCTTTATGTTCTGGAGGAAGAAAGCTTTTGAGATCAGACTTCCTCCTGATGTCTGTAATCAAACGTCAGAAATCAGATGAAGTATTTTCTGTGTATTAAAATCTCATTAAACAAAGTATGTTTCTGTTGTGAGTAATAAAATAACCTTCTTATCACTTCCTTTTCTGGATCTTATCATAGTTTGTGATGATATATTGACCTGAGTATTTTTTAAATTTTCATTAGTTGGAAGCTTGAACTAATTAAGGCAAAGACTATATCTGAATTGTGCACTCAGTCATTAGCAAGCTGCCTGACACATGCATGACAGGCGTGGAAAAAGTATTCATTGGGTGAATAAATGAATTAATCAGTCAGGCAGGCAGCCAATCAAGCAACTGACCTGTTACTAGGAGTAGGTCACACTGTCTTATTCATAGCATAATGGTAACAGCTGATCACGCCCATTCACCGTGTGCGTGTGTCTGTGTGTGTGTGTGTGTGAAGTTGGCATACTTCCTCGCATAGTAACATGTTCTTGTGATACACCAGACACTCTTCTCTATACCAAGGCGAATGGATTCAATGTGTGAATCCTTCCTGTCCTTTGTCCCTGTGTACCTTACAAGGTAGAAGAGACGCTAGTTGCCAAGTGTCCTTTCAAAAGTCCAAGCAGAAGAGAGGATTCTGAATGTTCTCAAGAAATAATACATATAAGAGGAGGTACCATGCTATGTATCCTAATTTGGTTATTACATGATGCATAGACATACTGCATTAAAATGTACAATTTTTGTATGTCAATTAAAAATAATTTTTTTAATTATCTAAATTAAGAATGAAACAAGATGTGTAGACCTAAATGTGTTCTATATACACAATGGAATATTATTCAGTCTTTAATAAAAATAAAATTGGGACACATGCTCCAATATGGGTGAACATTCAGGAAATCAATCTAAGTGAAATAAGCTGGTCACAAAAGGGCAACTGTATGATTACACTGATGTGCGGCACCTGGAGTATTCAGCTTGAGAGACACAAAGTCGAAAGGAGGTTGCCAGGAGCAGGCAGGGTGAGGAATACATGAAGGGTTAGGATTGCATAGGTGCAGAGTTTCGGGGGGGGGGTGTTTGTTTGTTTTTTGGGTGCTAGGGATGGAACTCAGGGCCTTGTGCTTGGCGCTCCACCACTTGAGCTAAATCCCCAGCCCCAGAGCTTCAGTCTTGCAAGATGAAAAAGTGTTCTGGAGATGGGTGGTGGCGAGGGCTGCAGAACAGGTGAATGTGCTTAGTGCCACTAAACTGTTCACTTACACAAGGTTAAAAGAGTAAATTTCATATTACTGTATGTATATCTTACCCCAACTTTTTTGTAAAGTTCTTTTTAAACATAGGCCAATCGCTGTTGAAGCTCAAAGGAAACACCTCTAGGGCTTCCCTAAGCAGACTCTGACCAGCTAATAAGATCATGTTTTTTTTTGGTTTTTTTTGGTGCTGAGGATCGAACTCGGGTCCTTGTACTTGCAAGGCAAGCACTTTGACCACTGAGCTAAATCCCCAGCCCAAGATCATGTATTTTTTATCCCTGGAATAGAGTACTGACTAAGATCATATCGGGGGAAGGGGTGCTGTCCAGGACTTTAATAAAAGATTGAGTGAAACTAAGGCAAGAAGGCAAACACATTTCCTGAAGCGTTTTTCACGTGCAGAGCTGTCTGGGAGCTCCTCCCGAGCAGGCACGGCACACTCTGACAGCTGTCTGCCATTCTGATCAGCCAGCCAGGCGTGGTAGCACACACTTGTGAGCCCTTCACTCTGGGAGGCTGAAGCAAGAGGACTGCAAGCGCGAGCCCAGCCTGGGCAAACCAGCGATCTGTTGAGACCTGTCTCAAAACAAAAATTAAAAAGAGGGCTGGGGATGTAGCTCAGTACAAAGGCCCTAAGTTCAATTCCCAGTACAGCAAAAACAAACAAACGGGACTTAGCACCTGTGTAATCTTTGCCAAAAGACAAAATTACAACAAATTTAGTTTGACGATCTTAACTGGCTGTTATGTCCAGTCCTAGAATCAAGCAGAACTGTACCTCACTCCCCAAAACAGGATGCACGTTCTGATGAGCAAATGAATGGGCCAGAATCACCTGGGGGCTCTTCAGTGCTGACCTCTAAATAGGACCAGCTCAGCTATGCCTGTCACCCAACAGGCTCTGGGACTCTGTGCTTGTATAAATGCACCATTTAAATGTGCTGTGCTTTGATATTGGGCACTTATTTTGATCTGTCATGTGTTGTTGGGGTTCAAAACATGATCCTCCAAATCAGGACATCTCAGTAGCTGGGTACTTTGAATGAGGGAGATTGGAAGGGTTTCAGAAGCAAGAAATGCCCTCTGACCTTCTTGTGCCCCCAACTTCTTCTTCCCCAAGTTGGGTCATAGAAACTAGGACTCCTCTCTCGAAAGGCAAACCGTAAAACCTAGAAAGGTCACTCTCTAACCTCTGCCCCCTTGAAAACCCTCATACCTACACCTGGAGCGGGGGAGATGCCACAGTGAGGCCAAGAAGAATCCAAATAAACACAGCATGCTGAGCCCCGCCCCACCCCATTTACTACCATCAGAGCATACCCTATTTATCCAGGTGACATGGGCAGAGACCACCCCAGGGGCAGAAGACAAGCAAACTCCCAGCCCTTAACGTGCTACTCACTAAAAGCACAATACAGTCAGGGACTTACAAGCAGTTTTTACTAAAAACTATGACTTCACTTGAGGCTATAAAGCCCAATAAATGACTAAAAGCAGAAAAGCTTGACCTTCACTCCACAAAGCCCTTGATGAGCGCTCTTCTCAGGTCTGCATAGAGGCATTTTAGCCATTTAGGACGTGCCTGTCCCAAAGTCGGCAAAACAAGTTTTATTACTTGTATAACCTACCTCATCCTCCTTCAAGACTGAGCACACAAAGATAAGAGATTACAGGGACACTCACTACACCCATTTCCCCAAACCTAGGGTCACCCTGGATTCCAGAAGAGCATCACAAGCCTGAGACTGCCCCCAGCAGGCAGCCAGCTCCTGGGACCTGAACCACCTCCAGAGGGGATGACTAGCCCCACTCCAGCCCATCACAGCACCCCACAGAGCTGGCTTCTGTCCCTCGTGAAATGGCCAGTGCAATGCACCTCTTCAGAACTGCGGCCCCTTCACCTCCTCAAACCTGTCTGCTCTTACTCCCCGTTGTTAGTGGGCTGGCATGATCTTCATCAGAGCTGAACTCCTTTTCATGTTCTTTCCTGTACACTTGTACTAAATGCTTCAGTTTTGATTTCCATTATCACTGAAGCAAGGACCCACACAATCACATTTCTTTACAATGTCCACGTCTTTCATCAGACTTGCACAAAAATAGCTTTCCTTGGGTCTCTGAATCCTCAATTCTGAAGGTTCCTGTGTTATGTAAAACTTCGATTAAATAAATCTGAAGCTTTTCTCTTGTTAATCTCTCTTTGGTTACAGGAGTGTCAGTATGAACTTTGAAATGGGTGAGGAAGTCATTATTTTTTTTCTCTTACATTACCAAAATTGTTATTATAAAATAATTACCCTTCAAATTACACATAGTTCATTTGATCAAAACTTTATTCTTCTGCATTTTTCTCTAAAAATATAAACTCATATAACACTTGACCATTCTTAAATGGGAAGGCCATAAAAAAAAGAGCATTCAGTAAGTATCTGAACTGTTTCTAAACTCTGTACCAAAAGGAAAATTCGTAACTTCTGATAATGTTAGTGTTTAATTCCCAAGCTAATAGCTTGTTTCACTGCCAAATAAATATTAAATAAGGTCAGTACATCAAAAGAGTCATAATTTTTAAATGCTAATACTGGGAGTGCACACAAAAGAGCAAAGACAAGTGCAATTCATCTCCCTTTTTATGTGCTAACATTTCCTAATGAGGACAAATAGCTCCTTAGAGTTAGTCAATAAAACCATCAGGCCTGAGTCAGGGCCCTGAGCAAAATGAAAATACTGTACAAAACTCTAGTTCAAAAAGCAAAGGGGGAAAGGGTTCTCCCCTCTCCTGCCCTCTCCCTCTCTCTAGATCTGTAGGGATTGTTTCTTTAATATTTGATGTCATGTCCCTTGGGCACAAGGATAGTCACAGGGCCAGTGTCGACCCTCGCAGGAACCCCAGCCTGTGGGTTCCCCATCTCCTAAGCTCCCACTGGGCAGGGATGAGTGTGAGGGGCCAAGAGGGATCCCTGGGAGGTGGGAGGTGAATGGAAGCAGGGACACAGGTGACTCAAGGCTCCAGGGCCCCAGGGGACCTCACATACAACACACTATTCAAACATAAAATGGATCATTTCAAGATGGCAGCTACAAAGCACAGGACCCCTTCAGTGCCTTCGGCAGACACGGGTGATAGGAAGAGTTTACTCCTAGATTTCAAGAGAGTTGGTGCAGATGCTGGAAGATGCAGTACTTGTTTTAAACACATACGTGCACACATACACGTGTGCACACACACACACATGATTAGTCACTAGTTTAAAAAAGAAAGCAAACTTGTGTTTTTGTGTTTGACCAAGTATGGGAAACCTTTTCTCTCTAAAGGGGAAGATTATAAATATTTTTACCTGTGTCAGTCATGAGGCCTCGGATGCAGCTTGAATCATCCCTCAGTATCTTGGGGGCTCAATTCCAGGAACCCCCACCCACTTCCAAAATCCCCAGATGCTCAAGTCCCTTTATATAAAATGGCACAGAATTTGCACAGAATGTGCACTTTCTCCTGTGTACTTTAGACCATCTCTGCACGACTTATAATTTCTATTAACAATGTAACTGCTATATGACTAGTTGTTACGCTATGTTTTTATTTGTATTATTCTGAATTGTTGTAAATTTTTTTCAAGCACTTTTGATCCGAGGTGGTTGAATCCACACATGTGGGACCTACAGAAACTCAGAGCTGACTAAGTTCCACCCAGCCGCTGCTGCCCAATCACAGCTGTAGACAATGTGCAAATAAGGGGCACGACTGTGTTAGAAACATTCTCAGACCTGGAAATTTTAATTTAGTATGATTTTCCTATGTCTCTAAGTATCTTTTTTCTTTTGACTTCTTTCCTTAAAGATTTCAAAATATGAAAACCATTCTTAGCTCATAGACTATAGAAAAACAGGTGGGAGCCAGACTTGGCCTGTGGTAGCCAAGTAGCTTGGCTCAGGGGTGTAACAGATTCTGTATGGAGTATTAAAGAAACCTATAATAATTCCTCAAATCTATTTGTGTCATTTCATGGCAATATCAGGAGAAGCAATGTTTGTGACTATTCAAAAAAAAACAAAAAAACAAAAAAGGGCAGGGAGAATGGGAGCAAGAGTTCGGAAGCCCAGCCTAGACCTGGCTTTATTAAACACCTGAGGGGCAACTGTAAAATGAAGGCAGAAAATGATCAGATCAATTCTACAGGATTTTTCTGGCTGCAAACATGATAGGATGTGAGAAAATATTTAGTATAGTCTTAAAGAACTTTTTAAAAGCTTTCCTTTTATTCATAGTTTAAAAGTGAATTCCCTAGGGTTAAACCCAGTATAAGATCCTAAATTCTGGGCTGGATATTTAGCTCAGTGGTTAGAGTGCTTGCCTTGCAAGCACAAGGCCCTGAGTTCAATCCCCAGCACCAAAAAGAAAAAAAAAAAAATCCTAAATTCTGACCTGTGAAAGATAAATTAGAGTGCTCTTCTTGCGTGTCACAGTTTCACCTTAAATTTACTTCATTTTTATAGTTTTATAGTGTAGACTGTGCTGTGTGGAAGGGGATTATATGAACCCCATGGTGGGTGGATAGTGCTTTTAAAATGTGGAACTATCTAAAAGTTTCCATTCAGCCCCTTCAGAGCCAATGAACTGTAATTTTAACAATACCAACAAAATACACAGGCAATGTTGCTGATAATCACACAGAAATCTCTTTTCTCTTTATGTCCGCAGATCTCCAACATAGAGTTCACTAAAATAGTAGTGATCTTCCAACACTCTGCTATCCTCTTTAATCATCACTTTTGTTCTGATTTCTAAATCTAGTTAATTTTGACTTTAACTGAGCACACAATTCATGTAAGAAATTTGTTAAAAATACAGATTTCAGGGATTAGGGATTTAGCTCAAGGCCCTGAGTTTGATCCCCAGCAGCACCTCCCCCCAAAAAACTAAAAACACACAAAAAAAATTAGATTTCTGGCTCCTATTCCAGACCTGTGCATTGGAATCTCCAGGACTGCAGCCCCTGAATCTGCAGGTTTTAATAAATCCCCCACCCCATTATTTCGATATAGTGAACCCAGTACAGTTTCCTGGACCACCAGCTGTATGTCCCACTAAAGAACCCAAGGCGCAGTCTTCCAGGAAGGTGATAGTCAGCTTTCTATCACTGTAACAAAATACTTGAGATGACTGACTTACACAGAAAAGCTTTGTTTGGGCTCACAGTCTTGGAGATTCCAGTCCGTGATCGATGGCCCCATTGCTTGTGACCTATGTGAGGCAGCTCATCATGGCAGAAGTCATGGGGGAACAAGACCACTCAAGTACAGCCAGGAAGCCAAACAAAAGAGGAGACAGGGTCCCACAGTCTCCTCTCAAAGTTTCTACCACACCCCTACACACACACTGGTGCTACCCCAGCGATCAAGCCTTTAAAACAAGGGTTTGGAGGTGGGGGATATTCAACACCCAGACGACAGCAGGGCCCCGTGGCTGGACTGACTGTCCTGCACATGGACACACTGGATCACAATTTAGTAGCCAGAGTGTTCGTCTCACTGATTCTGCCCAGAGATCTAGCACAGTGAGCCCGAGACGAACAATGGCTCCTCGGCGCTCTTCCCAGTGAAGGAGAGAGAACACCACCAAGCCGTGTGCCTTGCCCCCACATGCGTCCCCAGCACCAAGCCTCGGTCCTGTGCAGGTGACGGCTGATCGCGGAGAGCAAGGACGAGGTCCCTCATCTGCAGAGGGAGCAGCTGGGAGCCGAGGGGGACTCCACGGCAGGTGATTTAGAGCGCAGAGGACGGACGCTGCCAGGCAGTCACATGAAAACGTGTCACATTTGAAAGTGCTCCAAGGGTGGCGAGGGTGGTAGTGCTCCTGCGGATTGTGTCACCAAGCCCAGTGTCCCAGCTGGAATCCCCTCCACAGCACCCGGTGGCCCACACACTTCCTGAACATGCACTGCCACAACTCAAGCAGTCTGGGCTCCTGCAGGACTTTTTTAACTATGAGAAGGTCATACCTCTGTTTGAGCCCCAATCTGTCCATGCATAACTGCTACACACTGAATTTTGTGTGAAATCATTACAATGTGTATATGAGCATGTGTGTGTGTGTGCACGCATATCAGAATGTGACGTGTGCCGTCTCTGACCAGCAGTCCTATATTATCCAGACTGCTGCATAGAAAGCACAGTGTGCAAAACCGAGGTGCCCAAGGACTTTTGGGAGAATCGTAATCCTGCCCCTGCTGTTCAGGCAGCCAGGCACGCGGGGCACAGGTGCTGTAGAGGATCCCTGCTCCACAGGACATGGGACTCGATGATTTTGCTTTTGCCATCTGCCTTCTCCACCTCTTCTCTTTTCTTCCTCCTCTGCTCAAAACAGGATAACCACTCTAGAGGAGGAATGAGGTCAAATTTCTTGTGCTCCTTGAGGTGTCAGAGACCATCTCTTCAGCTGTGCCAGGGAGCAAGGTGAAAGAGCAGGAAGGAAGTCCCTGTGTCCCCCACACAGACACACATGACTCATGAATGCCCTGTATATCCACCCCCAGCACGTGACTGCCGTGGTCACTAAGTCTGCAAAGGGAGCCACAAAAGGAGCACTGATGACAGGGGATGACCAGGGATGACAAGGCAGCGACAGGCCCTGTAGTAAGCACCCTAGGTGCAGCAGGTGCACAGAGCAGAAAGGCGGCAGCAAGAGGAGCAGCCACCCAGGCCCCAGCAGCAGCAGTGCAGCCCACGTGGGAGGGACAGACAGCAGGTGCCCAAGGTGCTCCATGGTGAGAGACACCAGGGCCAGGGCTGGGCAGGGGGCGACGTGGGTCTAGTCAGAACCACTGATGGTGGACAACACCCCTCCTGGCCAAGTGCAGGAGACAGGAGATAGGGAGGTGGGAGCCACAGATGCCTGGCCAGAGCTGATGCCCATAGCTTGGGGGGCTCCCAGGAGGCGATGCCTGTCACCCCAAGCCACACTCCTGCCCTGCTCAGCCAGCTGTCCCCCTCCTCCCCAGGTCCCCAGAAAGGATCAGACACAGCCTAGGACATACCCCCATCTGAGCCAGAGCCTGGGATGTCTCTCAAGCAGGAGGAGGGGCCCATCTGGCCGGCCCAGGCCCTGTAAGTGGCAGAGCCCTGGGGCCAAGTCTTCCTTGAGGAACTTTAATGCCCCCAAGGCAGTGGCTGGGGAAGTGAGGGCACTGTGAAGGGGCAGCCACAGAGCCCTCCTGGAGACAGCACAGGACCACAAGGGGCTGACAGTCCGAACCACGACACCAGAGAGGTGGTAACCTCAGAGTCCCATGAGGCCAGAGCAGAAGCAGGGCCAGGAAAGGAAGCTGCTGGGTCTAGGCTGGGGGCAGGTTCCTGGGGACACATTCCAGCTTTCCTAGACAGACCCAAGCTGGGATTCTGCACCACAGCCCAGCAGAGGCCACACCCCGGTGCTGCAGCCCGAGTCCTCTGTCTCTAGTAGGGCACCCCCTTCACACCCAGCTCTGCAGAGCACCATGTCCTGGCTTGGCGCCCCAGGAATGCAGGTAGGTTGGAGGCCCCCTCCCCCTCCCTCCACTTCCTTTCCCTGCTCCTCTACTCCCCAGGGCCCTGAGCACAGACAGACTTTCAGCCCAGGACACAGACTCAGCCGGACAGGATCCAGGCACCTGGGGTTGCTCCAGGGAAGAGGAAGACACATCCAATTTTGCCGTCAAGTCACCCACAAGTCTAGATGATTAGCAGACCCAGCTTCCTGTCACAAACCTTGCTGCAATAGAAGCCGGCAAGGCAATTTCTTAGCCTGCTATCAGTACCATTCAGGAAAGCATGTTGGAGGGTAGAATGGGTACCCGCCCACCACACACGCCCCACAGAGCTTCTATAAAGGATGCAAGGCCGCGTGCGGGTCACCAGCAGGCTTGAGCAAAAAACATGGGCATGAAAAACCACCTCCTAAGCTCCTTGTTAGCTTAGGAAAGAATCAAATAAGAGGGGAAGGCTAACCTGTTCCTTTCCTCCTGGGAGGCCTTTGTCTCCAAACATGAATGTGTCCCGCTGTCATCAACCCAGCAATAACACAGATGGTTTTTTGAAGTTGCTGGTTTGCAAAGTAGCCAAGAAAGTGAAATTCCCTGATAAAGCAAACAAAAGAATGTTGTATTCAACTAAGACAGCTGCCTTTTATGACCCTCACAGCAGATACATTGCAAAAAAAACAAAACAAAACCAACTCCCCTGCCACAGATATGAGAGTGGAATTAAACGTCTACATAAAAAAAAAAATAAAAAATAAAAAATCCCACAAATACATTGGTTTTTTTTTTCAATGATTAATTAAGCCCTACAAATTTCAGAAACTTTCTGAAAGGTTTTCCTTCTTTCTCCCCATCAGCAATTTTAAGGCTTATCGTGTCTGTTTCTTCAAAGAGAGCAGAGACCAATTCGATTCATCTAACAAACATCTGCCCCACTCACCTCCAAGTTAAGGGGGATGATAGCAGGGGTCTGAGTTTCTCTTACACAGCCTCCTCTGGGGTACACAGCCCTGAGGAGTCACATCTGTGCGCTGGTCCCCAAGTCATCTTTCTTATATGATCCTGAAAAAACTACTACCTTCCTGGACCCCCATGTCCTCAGCTCTAGAAAGGACCTAAGCCTATTTTCTCTACCAGCCTTCTTCGCTATTTAGGCAAATCATAAAACAAAAGTGCAGATTAATGTACAAACCTCTAAACATTTTAAGGTAAATTAATTTGCCCTCCTCCAGCCCTCACAGTAGTTTAAATCCTTGTTATCTTCCCATTTTTTTTTAATAAAACCTACTAAAGTCTTACTATGGCTGGGAAAACCACACACTGCCTCTTTCTTTCTTACCTACAAGACAGCATGACACCAGATAGTAGAGTACAGCACCCGTGTCCCAGGGAGTCATGCAATGACTGCGAGACTCAGAGGACAGAGCTGGGTCTTTGCAGTCAGAATTGGATTTGGATCCTCTACAAATAGTGTTCGAGATTTTCCACTGGCTGCTCAATCTCTCCAGGCCACTATGGCCTCATCCTCTTAATGGGGACTGAGGAAGAGAGTCCCTGTCCACAGTGAGAAGGAAATGTCTTTTATCATACTGGGTGCTGCAGGCTGCTCCTCAGACCTCCCTGCTCAGAAAGGAGGCTGTTTTCCCTCAATTGCCAAAGGCTGTGGCTGTTGGATTTCCATCTGAGATGTTCCTCCCAACCTGACCTGGAAAGGGAGATCCCGCCCAACGCTGCAGCCCTTCTGGAGTAGCACTGGAAAGAGAACGGGACTTGCATTCATTGAAGGGTAGACGTGGGAACGTTACAACCTGCTCCCTGCTTGCCACAGCTGGGGGGCAACTGAAAGACCATCCCAGCCAGCCACAGAATCCCAACCTTCTACAGGATCAGCTGAGGCCTTTGTTTGGACACTCCGCAGTAAGTTTTCTCCATGTGGCCAGTGCTGCGCCCTCCCCATTCTACAGCCTCGAGTCCTAGGAGCAACCACTCCCCTGAAGATTCAGACTCTTCTCAGGGAGCCAGAGCCAGGAAGCATGTGTAAAGT
The DNA here is from genome assembly GCA_004026905.1 of Hystrix cristata. Taxonomy (NCBI): domain Eukaryota; kingdom Metazoa; phylum Chordata; class Mammalia; order Rodentia; family Hystricidae; genus Hystrix; species Hystrix cristata. Next base: position 65,842 of record PVJO010006225.1, on the reverse strand, counting down.
GCTCCAATAACAGGAAGTGCTCGGTAAAGGAAAGTCGTATTTCATCAAGCCTACAATGCCTCCATCCTAAGAGACTCATTATTTTACGTACCACTAAGAAAGATGGGAAGTTTCTTAAGAGACACCCAAACACAGCTAGGCACCAACGCATTCTGTCCACCCTGCAGCACAAGACAGCAAGACATGTTCAGGGCTCAACCTTCATACTGTGTGAAATACAGCTGAGAAACTACCCTGATGACCTGAATGGAGCCTTCTTCAAGCAGCGCTGAAATTGAGTGACGTGTTCAGTACCCTCTACGATGCTGGCTCTGTAGAAAGACACAACTTCACTTCTTGCCAGTGGGGTTGTAAAACCCACCCAGGTGTCTGAGATGCTAAATGAGAAGTGCTAACTGCACTCAAGTCAAGGATTCAGAATGCTACTCCATTCAGCAGGCACATGAGCACAGCCAGCCTTCACCGCAGGGGCACTAACTCTAACCACAGTTCCCTCGTAATTGACCATCGTCAAAACCAGCCCAGGGGACATGACCAGCTTCCTATGAACCCGGAAGCTCTCAGATCCAAAATAGAAACTACTGACATAAAAATATAACTCACAAGGCCAGAAGTAACACATGCGGACCAGACGAAAAAGGCAGGGAAAAACTCGAAATAGAAATGGACAGAGCTGCGCTCATCAGTCCATTTCTACTCCCGATTAGCTATCTGAACTAAGGGAACCAACTTACCTTTTCTGAGGTTCGTTTCTCTAATACCTTCCCATCAATGAGAACAAAAAAAAAAAATGTTCCCCTTCTTGTTCAAGTATTATATTACATGGAAAAAGTCCTTTGAAGGGTTGAATACACACAATTGTTGTTACGCAACAAATATTTATCAGTCTTTCTACATGCTTTAGATCCTAGAGCTACACTTACAAATCGAGCAAAATCTCTGCCCCAGTGGGGCTTACATGCTGGTGGATTCTGGTAGTTGCAAACTGGTTTTTCCTCAAGGCAAAGTACTTGGTGCACATCTCACAGTAATGATACACAGACAAGGTCTCATCCCAAATGGATGAAGGTGGTGGTTGCCTTGTTTCACACTGACTGCACACGCGCTGCTAAGGATTCATCAGCGGGAAGGTCGTGCAAGGAAGGTGGGAACGTGGACAGGGTGGGGCAGGGCAGGGAGTCACCCATGACTGGCCACATGGGCCGCCTGCATTAGAAGGGCTCCAGCATCCAAGCCCAGCCCCCCTGAGGTTATAACCACCTTTGACTGGACCGCAAGTGTCCCCTGCAGATAACAGTGACAAGTAAGCACCCTGCAGCTGCTAAGAGCAGAGGTTTCAAAGGCTGGAATCCTTTCCCCGAGTCTGACCAGCCATACAAGCAAGCAAGTCCCCACCCTCCATAAGACTGCCCATCTGTAAATGGCAACGACTACAGCCCCAAAGACAACAGGGCTGAGGCCAACCTCACGGGGTGCTAGGGAGGTTAAACAGAGCGACACCCATGGGGCGGACTGTGCCAGACATCAAGAGTGCTCCTTCAGCAATGGCCGTGGTCGTTGTCGTTGCTGCTATCATTGTTATCAGCTACACCGCCCCTCCTCCAGGATGGAAGCTTCTCAAGGATGTTCCTGACAGTTTCTGGAACATTCCCACAGCCCAAGAATTCTCAAGAAACTGAAGGGGCCACTTCCTTGGGGTTAACATCTCCGTGGCCCTCCATGGCCCATGGCATTTTGGAGGTTCCTTTTCCTGCCAGCACTCTGAGGGCATCAGCACTGGTCTGTCTCTCCCCACTTCCCACTACCCTTCCCTGTGGCCATCAGTTCCCGGGCACCCACATGGTACCAAGTCTGCTGGCTCGACCCTCTTTCCCCAGATCTGTACAAGGCTGCGGTTCCTGCACCAGGCGAAGCAACTCACCAGTGTTTCCTGGCTCAGCATGCTGAAGTCCAGGTGCATTTCTCTACCTTGACTTTGAATGTGATGTCACCAAGAGAAACCAGTTTTGAGCCAGAAAAACGTGGCAAGTTGTTTCATTCATGTTTGCATATTGACCAGAAGCCTCTGACCGCCTAGAATTTTTTGAAAATTCTAAAGTCTTGACCCTTCATTTATCACACGTTTTTACAAAGTCTTTTTAAAAATACAGACTTCCTATTTTGGAGCAGTTGAGGTTCAAAGCAAAAGTGAGCCCCCAACACAGCCACCCTAATCAATACCTAATAATTTTTAAAATGATCTTCTCTAATGAAATCAACCCTGTAAAGGGGCAGAATCTTTCTTCCCATAAACACATGGAATGACTTGCTTTGCGTGTATAATCATTTGAGAAAAAAAATTATGTGAACTATATCTAGTCTTGATATAACAGTAATTCAACAAAGCTGTACTTCTGTCTGCTTGGCTCCAAATTCTTTTTCACCAAAGTAAATCTTTTATACTTGTAGACTTAGGGAGAGGCATTATTCCGTTGTTTGCTTTCAAATGTTCTACTCTCAGACACACTTTCCTCCTACCCCTCCAGGACTGAGCATCCTTCTTGCACTCTATCCCTTTTGTCAGGTTCAAGTTCTTTTCTTTCTGCTTTTCAAGGTTATTATTATCAGCACTGCTAAGTTTGGTACTTTATCTCCAACAAACTGCTATTCAACACCCACAACTCCTGGGGAGACATCCACAAATCCCCTCCTGTGGCACAGGCCAGTTTCCACAGTCAGACACCCATGCTGTCAGCTTCCCAAGTCTTCTCCAGTGTAGGTTTCCATTTTCCCAGAGACCGACCCAAGCAGGTTTCTTCCAAATCTCTAGCGCTAAACTGGGTACAAGAGGTGTATTCCAGTTCAAACTCCATTGTTTTCAACTGCCTCACGTAGTCAGCAAAGAATCTGGAGCCCTTCAAGATCAGAACACAGGAAAGCCCCAAACTGATCTGTGAACAAGGTAAGGATATAACATCCCAAAAAAACCCAACCTGGCATTTTGATTATTTCAAATTAAAGTGCTATAAGGTAGTGTGAGTCCTTGCTTCAGTGATAATGGAAATTAAAACAGGTTTAGTATGTGTTTATAGGAAATAGAGCTTTAACTAAAAATTAAAAAGGGAAAGTAAAAAGGAGTACAGCTCTGACAAAGATTGAGTAGGTCCTCTAACAAAAGAAACAAAGAGGAAAAGGGCTTCAGTTTGAGAAAGCGAAGGGGACACAGGCTGAGGAGATGGATCAGGCTGACCCATTCACAAAGAACGGAGACCAGTTATGGGATGCTGTGGCCGACTGGGGGCTGGCTGATCATTATCTGTTATCTGAGTCCTGGTCTCCTAGCTCTGGAGGAACCATCATGACTTCACTTAGGGATCTCAGTCTGGTGGGGCTCTGCTAGAATCCAAGGTGACCTCAGATTTAGGGCCTACAGACTTCTGGGTGCAGCTGAATGTCCCTGTAAGTCTCTTAGCATCCTCAGTCCTGAGGAGCCTAAGTAAATTTAGGGCTAATATACTTTGACTTTTTTTTTTTTTTTTTTTTTTTTTTGGTGCCCGGGATCAAACTCAGGGCCTTGCACTTGCTAGGCAAGCACTCTAACCACTGAGCTAAATCCCCAGCCCCAGGGCTAATATACTTTGTTTTGACAAATTTCCTAAATGGTTAACACACCTATCTCCAAAGTTTTAAGGTAATAAAGGACATAAAATGAAGGTCAGTCTTGGTTTTACTTTTAATTACCTACCGGGTGTCTATAAAACCAAGTAAAAAGTCACAGTTTTTAGCAAAAATGTGAATGCTGTAAAAAGAGACAATGGTCAACACTGAGCCTAAACAAGAAATGAGGTTTGAATACATGCAACAGCATATGAACACTGTAAACTTTATGCTGAATGAAATAAGCCAGTCACAAAAGGCCAAATATTTCATGATTCCACCTCATACAAATGAGATACCTAGAGAATCGAACTCATAGAGACAGAAAGAATAAGTGGTCACCAAGAATAGGCAGTAATGAAGGAAAAGGAGAACAGGCAATTAGCATTTACACCATTAAGCTGTTCAGTTTGGGATCATGAAAAGGCTCTGGAGACGGACAACAGTGACAATGCACAACCACGCCAAAGCACCGAATGCTGCTGAACAACACGCTCCAAAACAGTCACGATGAGGCTGGTGGGTAGCTCAGTGGTGAGCACAGGCCCAGCATGCGCAAGGCCCTGGGCTAGTGCCCAGCACCACCAAACAAGAGTAAAAGTGACTAAAATGGTCACTTTGCCACACAGGCATAATATGCAAAAGGCATATTTTACAATTTTTACTTTTTGGAATTTAATTTTTTGAGACAGAGTCTCACTATGTTGCCCAGACTGATCTCAGAGTCCTACCTCAGCCTCCCCAAGTGCTGGGACCACAGGCACCTCTCACCACACCTGGCTATATTGCAGTTTTTTTCTCAATACTGCGGATTGAACCCAGGGCTTTCACACTGAGCTATACTCCCAGCCTTTTTTATTTTGAGACATGATCTCACTAAGTTATTAAGTGGCCCAGGATGGGCTCCACTCACAATCCTCCTACTTCAACCTCCCAGAGTGTGGGGATTACAGGCCTGGGCCACTGTACCAGACATACATCACTTTTTTTTTTTGTTTAAGACAGAGTCTCCCTAGGCAGTTCATGCTGGCCTTGATCTCACTTATCCCAGGATGGCCTTGACCTTGTGGCAATCCTCCTGCCTCAGTCTCTCAAGTGCTGGGATTACAGGCATGCACCACAGAGCCTGGACCCAGAACAACTTTTTAAATACAGAGTTAACCACGCTGTAAATAATAAAGTATTATCACTGCTTTTAGGAGCACTCAGGAGACAGATTTATAAATTTATTTATAAATTTATTAATAATTGGAACTGCTGGCAAATAGATGTTATCTAATCTAAATCTAAATGGATAGGTAAAATGAATAATGGCTATAGCAATGATTAAAAGCATTATTTTGGGGGCTGGGGTTTTAGCTCAAGTGGTAGAACGCTTGCCTAGTAAGCGCAAGACACTTAGTTCAATCCCCAGTACCAAAATAAATTTTAAAAAGCAGCATTTTATAAACCAAAACTAGAAGGTAGGTGATAGGGGTCTGAAAATGCTTCTGCCAAAATTTAAAATAACAAATTAACAACTATTATGTGCCAAGCACAGGGGTTACATCAATAGAGACATAAACCTTGCTCTCCAGGAGCTTATCCTGGGAATAAAAACACAGATAAATATGGAAGATTAGTTGATTGAAGCAACAACAAAAATGCCTCTTTTCACCTAACTCTACATTTTACTGATATATGTTAGCACCTAATATTAGTTTCAAAAATCTTGACTTTAAACAACTCCAATTATATTTTAGATGTTTCACTTTCTTTGTACCATTGTATTTTCCCCCAATTCTTCTACCCCATTCCTCCTTTTTACTTCTTTCTTCTATTAAGAAAACTAAACAAGCCATTCAATATTACTCTGCAGTTCTTGCAAGTGGTAGAAATAATAATTAAAAACAAAATTAAAAATTGGGTCATACAATATGAAACCTCTAATAATTCAAACAGTTCTGACCTACAAAAGTAGCAGTTCTATATGGTACAATATCAGCCCTTGTTTTAAAAACTTTTAAATATAAAGTACAATGGCTTTAAGAGAACTGCATACTGGCAAGTGACCTGTAGATTACCAAGTTATATAAATCTGAGAGCTGTCTTCTGCACTCAAAACCTAATGGCCAGTACAATCCAAATCAAATCAACCCGTCTTTGCCAATTACTTATTCAAATAATAAGGTTTCACTTCATTTAGAAGTGGAACATTAAACCTAGTTTTAAAATATCCAAACTGTCGTTACTTATATGTGCGATACACTTAGTTTCACCCAAATGCTCCAAGATACACTAGAACTTGCTATTCAGCAACAAGAAGGTTCAGCCGCCACATGTACAACCAGACCAAGCTCCAAACAGACAGAGTGCACTGGAGGACTCCATGTGCATGAATTAGAGAAGATGAATCAAATTAATGGCAACAAAAAGCAGGCTCTTTGGCTGCTCAGGGCTGAGGTAGAGGAACTAAGTGGGGAAAGACACACAAGGAAACTTTTGGGGCAATGGAATAGCCTGCATCTTGTTCATAATGGTTATACAAGGGTAGAAATTTGTCAAAACTCAAGAAAATACACATGCAAAATGGATGCTTTTTAATGTATGTACATAGTGTATCAAAAATTTGATTACAAGACACAAAATGACAGTAATATTTATAATTAACAAGTGAAACATGAATATTTTCTTATTTTGAAAAAATTAATGTATTATGAGTAAAGCTAAAGTTTACTCTACCTTCCAAATCTGGTTTCACTCCAATCGCTCTCATATATATCCCTCCCCCACAAATAAGCACTGTTAGGAGTTTGGTATAGATTATTCCGAACCTTTAAAAGCACATGTGGCGGGCCCCGCCCCACCCACCCATGACTTCATCGGGGTCACCGAACCACCCACACCACTCAGGTGTGTACACACTTCTGCCGTGGACCGGCACCGGCCCCACTGCGGACCTGCAGGGTCAAAGTCCAGTAACATGGGAAAGATCTAGGACTGGAGACACCACCAGCTCTGTCTCACTCTCTCTTTTTTTTTTCTTTTTCCTTTTCTTCTCTTTTCCAAATCATTGATACCAAGTAAAGCCAACCATACCGTGCCACTGAGGAAAGTTCTGGAGACATAAAGGACACAGGAGCCAAGAACCACATATACTTAGAAGACACCATAAGAACAGACTTTTCCTAGGAAAGCACTGATACTTGTCTTAAAGTAACCTCCCAAACAAAATATAAAATCAACACGGAGAACAAACTAAAAGGGGGAAATATATATATATGTACAAAGAACATGACACGACACAGAAGTAAAATACAACCCCAGAGGCCCCCCCCCAGTTCACCCAGAACAAATCCAGAGGACAATGAAATAAAGGAAATCACAAGACACCTAACCAAACTTTCAGAAAAGACAGCAGAAGTTAAAAAACAGGTAGGTGACACTGTAAAGAACATCAGACTAGAAGTAACAGCCCAAGTTCAAAAAAAGATGACAATCATAATGGAAGACCTGCCTAGTGAATTCAGAGTAGACACAGATTAAAAAAAAAAGAGGAGCTTAGAAAAATGATGGAAAACTTGAACATTCAACTCAGTAAAGAAATGGAACCCATGAAACAGATCCAAACAGAGGACCAAGAAATCAGAAACTCCCTTGAAAGTATATATAGTAGATCGAATGAAAGTGAAGATAGAATCTCAGACCTAGAAGACAGGTCTGCAATTAGTGACACAATGAAATGACCACTGAAAAATAGCTAGAGACTATAAAAAAAAGTCACTACAACAGCTGCAAGATGATGCAAAGAACAATATAAGAGTGACTGGAGAGTACAAAAAAGCAGGAGGAGTGCAAAGGATCTAAAAAGATTATTTACAGAAGTAATGACAGAAAACTTCCCAAGCATGAGAAGAGAACTTGACATACAGATAAGTAAGGCATATAGAACCCCAATTACCCATGACCAAAACAAATCTACACCAAGACATATAATAAATCAAGATTCCAAAATTTCGACAACAGAACAGAATACTGAGAATTGTTAGAGAAAAAAACCAAATCACCTATAAAGGAAAATCCATCAGAATCACAGTGGACTTCTCAATACAAACCCTTAAATCCAAGAGAGCCTGGAGCAAAATATTTCAAGCCTTAAAAGAAAACAATCTCCAACCCAGATTAATGTACCCGGCCAAACTATCTTTCAAATTCAACAATGAAATAAGATACTTCCACAACAAAGAACAACTGAAGAAATTTATGACCTCCAAACCACCTCTACAAAACATTTTGAAGGAGATCCTAGAAAAGGAAAAAGGAAACTATAATTACAAGGACACTAATAAAAAGAATCCACAAGGCAAGACAACCAATTAAACTCAGGTGAAACACAGAAACCAACAACAGAAAAGATCTATTACAAAGATAAGTCAATACATAACAGCTGTAACCATCCATGTACATAGTCTCAACTCACCAATCAAAAGAAACAAACTAGCAGAATGGATCAAGAAACAAGATCCATCAATATGCTGCATACAAGAGACACATTTAGCCCAAAAGGAAATTCACAGACTGAAAATCAAACGATGGAAAACAGTATTTCACACAACAGGAACCAAGAAAAAAGCAGCAGTAGCTATCCTAATCTCAGACAAAGTGAACTTCAAACCAAGACTGCTCGGGGCTGGGGATTTAGCTCAGTGATTAGAGTGCTTGCCTTGCAAGCACAAGGGCCTGAGTTTGATCCCCAGCGCCACCAAAAAAATAACAAACCAAGACTGCTCAAGAGGGACAAAGAAGGTCATTACATACTTCTTAAGGGAAAACTCCAAGAGGAAGAAATAACAGTCATTAATATTATGTACCATATATTGGTGCACCTGACTACATAAAACAAATATTAAGGAACATGAAAGATCAAATAAACACTAACACAATTATAATGGGAGACTTCAATAGCCCACTGTCACAGACAGATCAACTAAACAAAAAATTAACAAAGAAATATCAGAACTGAATCAAATCTATGAACAAATGGACTCAGCAGACGTCTACAGAGTGTTCCACCCCACAAGAGCAGAATACACATTCTTCTCAGCTGCACATGGGACGTTCTCCAAAATAGGCCACATACTAGCTCATAAAGCATACTTAAGTAAATATAAGGGAATTGAAATTATCCCATGCATAGTATCAGACCATAGTGCAATGAAACTGGGATTCAATAGTAATAGAAACAAAAAAAAAAACACATAAACACATGGAAACTAAATAACATCCTCCTAAACAACAGGCTGGGTCACAGAAGAAATTAAAGAAGAAATTAGGCAATTTATACAGTTAAATGATAATGCCAATGTAACAGACCGGAACCTATGGGATACAATCAAAGCAGTGCTATGAGAGAAATTCATTGGGCCGAACTCCCACATCAGGAAGACAGAACAAGCTCAAATAAACAATTTAATGTTGAACCTCAAACATCCAGAAAAGGAAGAAAAAATCAAGCCCAAAGCTCATACAAGAGAGGAAATTATTAAAATCAGAGCTGAAATTAATGCAACTGAGACTAAGAAAATAATACAAAGAATTAATGACTCAAAGACTTGGTTCTTTGAAAGATTAAATAGACAAACCCCTAACCAATCTTATCAAAAAAAAAAAGAAAGAAAAGGCCAAAATCCATGCCTCTGAATGAAAGGGGTGAAGCCACAACTGACCCTACAGAAATCCAAAGGATCAATCACCAGCACCTACTTCAAAAACCTATATTCAAACAAGATGGAAAACACTAAAGAAATGGACAGATTCTTAGAAATATATGAATTACCAAAACTGAATCAAGAACAGATAAAAATACTAAATAACCCAATATCAGCCATTGAAATTGAAGAGGTAATTAAAAACCTACCAACAAAGAAAAGCCCAGGTTCTGTCAGTTTCACACCTGAATTCTACAAGAAATTCAGAGATGATCTTATACCACTATTCCTCAAACTCTTTAATGAAATTGAAAAGGAAGCAGTACTTCCAAAATCATTCCTGGAAGCAAGCATTACCCTGATATTAAAAACAAAAAAGGATTCAACCGAAAAAGAGAACTACAGGCCAATTTCCCTAATGAACGTAGATGCAAAAATTCTCCATAAGATACTGGCAAACAGAATGCAACAAATTATCAAGAAGATTACACGCTACGACCAAGTAGGACTCATCCCAGGGATGCAGGGATGGTTCAACATATGCAAATCAATATATATAACACACCGTCTCAACAGATCAAAGACAAAAATCACATGATCATCTCATTAGATGCAGAAAAAGCATTTGACAAAATCCAACACCCATCCATGATAAAAACTACAGAAATTAGTCTATATCTAAATCTGATAAAAGCCATCTATGACAAACCAGGGGCCAACATCACACTAAATGGTCAGAAAGTGGAAGCTTTCACACTAAAATCTGGAACAAGACAAGGATGCCCACTATCACCACTATTATTCAATATAGTTCTAGAAACATTAGCCAGAGCAATTAGGCAAAAAAAAGAAATAAAAGGAATAAAGATAAGAAAGGAAGAAGTTAAACTATCATTATTCACGGATGATATGATACTCTACATAGGAGACCCCAAAAATTCCATCAAAAAACTTCCAGATTTAATAACTAAATTCAGTTGCATAGCTGGATACAAAGTCAACACCCAAAAGTCAACAGTATTCCTATACACAAATAACAAACTCGCTGAGAAAGAAATAACAGAAGACATTCCTTTCACAATAGCATTTTAAAAAAAAAAGAAATACTTAGAAATCTATCTAACAAAGCAAGTATAAGATTTTTTCTTTTTTTTTTTTTTTTAGTACAAGATCTTTACATTGAAAACTACAGTACTCTAAAAAAGGAAATTGAAAGGGGTATCAGACAATGGAAAGATATCCCATGTTCTTGGATAGGTAGAACCAACATAGTGAAAATGGCCATACTTCCTAAATTACTATACAGATTTAATGCAATTCCAATCAAAATACCATTAACATACTTCACAGAATTAGAAAAAGCAATCACGAAATTCATTTGGAACCAGAAGAGACCAAGAATAGCAATAACAATTCTGGGCAACAAGAGCTAGGTAGGGGGCGTCACAATCCCTGACCTGAAACTATACTATAAAGCTACTGTGATAAAAACAGCGTGGTACTGGCAAACAGACTGACCCAAGGATCAGTGGAACAGATTAGAAAATGCAGAAACAACTCCAAACACGCTCAAATACCTCATCTTCAACAAAGGAGCAAACACCCTCACTGGAAGAAAGATAGCCTCTTTAATAAATGGTGCTGCAAAAACTGGCTGGCCACATGCCGAAAACTAAAATCGGACACATGTCTCTCACCATGTACTAAAAACTAAGATCAAAGTGGGTCAAAGATCTAAACATTAAAACAGAAACACTAAATCTACTGAGGAATAGAATAGCAAGAACTCTCGAAGACAGAGGGGTAGGAAAAAAATTTATGAACAAAACCCAGACTGCACAAGAAATAATACAAAGAATCAGTGCTTGGGACCACATCCTATTAAAAGGCTTTTGCACAGCAAAAGAAATCACCAATAGAGTGGGACAAAATTCCACAGACTGGGAAAAAATTTTTGCCAGCTGTCCCTCAGACAAAGGTCTAACATCTAGAATATACAAAGAACTCAAAAAAATCAAACTGGCTAAAGAAGATGCAGCTTGTCCACAGAACAGAGTACTACACAGCCATAAAAAAGGAAAAACTAGAGACATCTGTAGGTAAATGAATGCACCTTGAGAACATACTATTAAGTGAAATAAATCAGACACTCCTGAGTACACATTGAATTGTTTCTCTGATATGAGAAATTGTAAGTGTAAATAAGGACAAAGAGGTTAATAGATATTATGTAAAAGAAAGATGATATTGAAAAGAGAGGAGAACTAGAAAGGGAGAAGGGGGCAAGAAGGAAGGGGAAAAGGACAGAAAGGGGAAAGGGAAAACATGGAAAAATGTAAATAAACCTGCTGTAAATAGGGAAGGGTGGGGGAGCGGAAAGGAGGGGTGGGGAAGAGGGGGGAACCAAGATACATCATGTACAGGTACAAAATAACTATGATGAATGTGATCATTATGTATACAATGTACCAATACATGTTCTTAGTTAAAAGAAACAAACCAAAAAAAGTACATGCACACACACATATATAGCCATGGGAAATACACAATACTGTTTTGCACACAGATCACATCCTTATATAGCTTACTATTATCACTTAGTATTGTTCTGAGATCTATTCATGCTAATATAGACTGAAGGTGTTTCTTTTAACTCAAAACAGTGATCTATGATCACACCGTGGTCACGGTACTTACCCAGCCACGTCCCTTCAGATAGCACCTCGGGTTTTTGCCCTATCTGAATTCACCAGTGGAGTGATAAAGGGTAATTACCTCTGGGGTGGGCACAGGGACTGCAGATGGTGCTCCAAGCTGACTTAGCCTTATCTTAAGGTTTAATTTTTTATAATAAGGATACATTCATGTATTATTTATACATTTTAAGTATTAACTTTTTAAAAGTAACTTTATGATACATAAATTACCAAAGTGAGAAAAAATCAGTAACAAGAAACAGACCATCTATTAAAATTTAAGGAAAACAAAGTTGTACAGGATAAAGTAAACTCATGATCTGAAGCATAAGTATTTATTGAAAAATAAGGAGCACTGAACACATCATATAAACACATTCTACTATGCAATTACAATTAAAATACCAGAATATGGGTTACAATGACATAAGCATAATTAATTATACATACAAACATTCTTTTATATTTTTTGCTTTCTTCTTTTATGACCATGATGTCTTTCTATATCTCTGCAATGAAAGGGGTATAAAAAAGGATTATAAATCACATACATTTTAATATCAACACTTTAAAATAATGCAAAAGTAATATATGTTCATCAGACATAAATCATGATGAGTTAAAACATGCAATTAGCACCAAACAGTAACTCTGTGAGAGTAAACAGAAAATCAATTATTAAAATTAAGAAGAAACTGAGATGGAAGTAAGCAAAATGAAGTTACACTCTAGAGTTCAGCTTGAAAATTAACTTTGAATATATGTACAATGACAGACAAGCAGAGAATTCATTTCAAATAGAACATTAGAAGTCACGAGTGAGGCGCGCTCAGTGGTAGAACACAACGCTGAATGATGGCAGGATCCAGACTCACCTCTCCTTCCTCCTCCTCGACTCAGAGTTTTTATCCTTATCTTTATTTCTCTTTCGTTTATGTGGGCTCCTACTCCGATCCCTTCTGTGCCGTGAACTCTCAGCATCCAGATAGCTCCCACCAGACTGCCGTGAATCTACAGAAGCTGAACGCCTTTCCTCATTCCTGAGACGCAGAAAGGAAGTAAACCAGTCCATTCTGCACTAGTCTCCACAACACACACAGACACATCAACCAGTGGCAGAGGGGGTCGACAGATACGCACGGTCTCACCGTCCATGTAAGAAAGCATCAAAAGAACAGCTCCAATAACACGTTTTACTCTTCAACTATTTTAGCAATATGGTTTAGTGGTATGCTTTCCCCCACTGTCCGCCCCCAAGACTGACAACTTCATAGAATGACTCTAGTAAAATTCTCAGCACTGATGACAATAAACAGTAATTCTGATGAATTGGAGTATGTCACCAAGGGTCTTAGAAATGCTAAAATGTAACACTTGTAGGTAACAGATTAAAAAAGTAATATTTGGGGGCAGAGATATAGTTCAGTGGCAGAGCTTTTGCTCCTCATGCACAAGGCCCTGGGTTTGATCCCCAGCACTGCGAAAAACAAAATAAAGGGAACATTTTCACCGAGAAAGACAGTGGCATACTTTCCAGCGTTGCCCGCTGCTTTCTCCTGCTCTTCTTGCCAGTGGTTACTGAGTTCTTCCATGTGCACATTTATTACATCTCGAATCACCTTGGGAGAAATAAGCACCAAACTTCAGTTAAGAAAGTTATTGAGTTAAGAAAAACCACTAACAATCCATCAAGAATTTACTGAGAGCCAATTAAGTCAAGGTGACAGACTAAGTGAAAAGGCACCAGGACAAGGACCTTCTCAGAGAGAGACGCCGTGCACAGTGCAGGCTTGCTGCATCCTGCCCAGCTCAGAATCTTCCAGGTGCTCCTGAAGTAGAAATGGAACAATGTCTGTGATGGCCGACTGACTGTGTCAAGTCGTAAGAGAAGCTCAACTGGCTGAGCAATCCCCCCACCACCCCAGGGTGTGCGAGGTCTGTCCCAGGGTGGCGCGGTGCCCGGATGGCATAAAGGGGAAATGAGGACGGACAGCTCTGCTTCGGCTCCTTTGGAGGAGCTCCACCTTCGCTTCGGACTTAATCTCCTGGCTTCCATTGCAGACCTATCTGGCTCCAGACAGGAACTTGCACGGGACGCTGCAGTGAGCTCCAGGCCTTCGGGGGACCCTTCGGAGCTCCAGCGTGCAGGCAGACCCTCTGCACTCCTCCATGTCTGACTTCGTAGGAAGTCTCTGTAAGCCACTCTGTAAGTTCTTATATATTCAATATATATCTGTTTCTCTAGTAAACACTGACTAATACAACATCTACACTCCTGAGAGCCTCCATTACCTCACTATACTACACAGCAGGAGCCAGCCTTACCCCTGACAGAACAGCTCCTGAGAACCCCTAAACTATCACCGCCCTGGATTACTCACTAGTCTCTAAAAAGCTCCTGCTCCCACCTGGAAAACCCTATCTCCACCTCTCCTCTCCAGGCTCCTGTGGAAAACCTGAGGCCGTACCTAACCCGGTACCAGGGCCCAAGCCCCCCACCAGCAGTCAGCCTCCAGCCCCAGCATAGCAAAGCCCAGGGCCCATGGAACCCACCTAGCACAGGCCTGCTGTAAGGCCGGGCCCAGGTGCAGGCCCTCCTCTGCCCTCCTGCCTCTCCCTTTCCTTCAAATACCACCTTTTCCATGAAGCTCATACCAATTTACTTTTTAAAAAGAGCCACTCTCTCCTCCCATACACTTTTATTTCAGCTGTTTAGCACTGCATTTTGGAGTGTCTGTTACACTTTACTAAACTATAAGCTCCTTGAAGGGGGATCTGAGCACCGTTTATCTCTGCACACTACCAGGCACTGTGTTATGCATAGTAACTATAATATGTGACGATTTTTTGCTACAGTTTTTCAAAGTTGGGGATCTAGTTCAGAGCCAACAAAAAATAAGACAAGGAATGGAGACAGGAATGGATAAAATGTTTCAGAAGCCATAACCAGACAGGATAAATCAGGAAAGACTTGTAAACACTGGAGTATTTACCAATGAAAGATATCTGGGATCTGCTTTCAAAATTACCAAGTGCAGCCGGGCCTGGCAGTACACACCCGTAACCCCAGCCCTCAGGAGGCTGAGGCAGCAGGATCACGAGTTCAAGACCAGCCTGGGTCTCACATAGTGAGATCTTGTCCAAAAAAAAACCCAAAAAACAAAACTACCAAGTGCAGGGCAGGGAGAGGTGGGCAGTGAGTGGAGGTATAAATGAAACAAGAGAGCTGTATGTGGATAATTGTTGAAGTCAGATAATGGGTACTTAAGGGTTCCCCAGGCTATGCCATCTACTGTAGTGTATGTTTACTATGTCCACAATAAAGAATTAACCATTAAATTGTAAAGAAGACTAGTGGCAACATGATCACAAGGTTATGCGGCCAGACAAAAACCAAATGATGAACTACCACGTACTGAGGGACTGTAATAATCACCAAGATCACACAACACGGTCCCAGGCTTCTAACGGGACAGCTAAGTCCAAAACACTACTCTGCCTATTATAAGAACAGCATAAAACTCAGCGCTGAGCTGTGTGGTACAGAGTAGTGGGACAACAAACCAGCCACGGCCCAGTCAACTAGCACTTCATAGAAACACTGGCCCCAACACACACCAAGATGTAAAATAGCAAAAAAAAAAAAAGATAGACTTTGAGCTGATAAATGAATTCAGCAGTGCAACAGTGCAGAAAATCAACATTAATCAATAGTTTTACTATCTACCAATAATGGACTAGGAGAAAGAAATTAAGAAAACAATTCTACCCACAATAGCTTTGAATAAAATAAAATACCCAAGGATCAACTTAGCCAAGAAGAAGGTGAAATAAAAATTTTCTACAATGAAAATTTCAGAATACTGAAGAAAGAAATTGAGTAAAACAGAAGATGGGAAGACCTCCCTTCTTCCTGGATTGGCAGAGTTAATGCTGTCAAAATGGCCATATTACCAAAAGTGATCTACCAATTCAATGCAATCCCATTAAAATACCAGAATTCTTGACAAAACTAGTAAGCAATCTTAAAATTTATATGGAAACACAAAAAACCCAGAATAGCCAAAGCAATCCCACTCCCAAAGAGCACAGCTGGAGGTATCACAATACTCAATTTCAAATTATACTATGAAGCCGCAGTAACAAAAACAGAATGGAACCAGCACAGAAACAGTCATGTAGAACAATGGAACAGAACAGAGCACACAGAATCAAGCCCACTCACCTACAGCCACTCGATTCTGGGCAAAGGAATTCAAAATACACATTACAGAAAAGATGGCCTCTTTAACAAATGGCGCTGGGAAAACAAGATATCCACCTGTAGAATTCTGAAATTAGATACCTCTTTCTCATCCTGTACAAAAATCAACTCATAATGGACCAAAGATCTAGGTTTAAGTCCTGAAATTTTGAAACTGCTAAAAGAAAACACAGGGGAGACACTTGAAGTCACAGGCACAGGCAGAGACTGCCTGACTAGGACTCCGACAGCACAAGAAATAATTGCAAGAATCAACAAATGGGACTAAAAAGGCTCTGACCAGCAAAAAAACAACTAACAGAATGAAGAGAAAGCCTACAGAATGGAAGATCTTTATGAACCACTCTTTAACAGAGAATTAGTATCTAGAATATAAAAAGAACTCAAAAAGCTTAACACCAAAAAAATCGAAGCACCCAATCCATAAATGGGCAAATGAACGCATTTCTCAAAGCAAGAAATACAAATGGCCAATAAGTATATGAAAAAAATGTTCACTATCTTAAGCCATTAGAGAAATGGAAATCAAAACTACAATGAGATTCCATCTCACATCAGTCAGAATGGCTATCACCAAAAATACAAAGAACCATAAATGTTGGTGAGAATGAGGGGAAAAGGAACCCTCTCTGGCAGGAAGGAACAGAACAGCACCTATAGATATCACTATGGAGGTTCCTCAGAAAATTAAAAATAGAGCTTCTGTTCTGGTTTATACCTGGATGTGTCCCCAGAGCCCCATGCACTCACAGGTGGGGCTTTCGGGAGGTGACCCGACCACAGGTGCGTGACTCATCGGTGGGTTAGAGCACTGAGGAGTTCATAGTTAAATGCAATGTTGGGAGGGAAGTTGGCCACCGGGATGTGGCCTGGAAGGTTCTATCTCTGTCCCTCCTCCCTTGACATGCATTGTGGCCCTGCCTTGGGAGCCGCACCACTACAGACTGAAACCTCTAGAAACTGTGAGCCAAAATAAACCTTCCCTCCTTAGAGCTGTGGGTGTCAGGTACTGTGTCTCAGTGAAGAGAAAGTAAGACAGTTACCATTTGGTCCATCTATACCATCCTCTGTATACACCCAAAGCAATTAGAGTCAGCATACTATAGATTACCTGCATACCCATGTTTACTGCAGCACAATTCACCGTATTTAAAATATGGAACCACCCTAGATGGCCATCAACAGATGGATGGATAAGAAAATGCAGTACATATACTCAATGGACTATTATTAAGCCACAAGGAAGAATGAAATTCTATCATTTGCAAGAAAATTAATGGCTCTGGGCCCCACCATGATGAGCAAAATAAGCCGGACTCAGACAAATAACGCATGTTCTCTCTAATAGGTAAAATACAAAAACAATGAGATGAAAGTAGAAGGGAGACTATTAGACAAGAGGAAAAGAATAAGAGAAGGAGGGGGAGGTGTAAGTGCAGGTAATATGGAAAATGGACAGGAGCGAAATACAAACATTTGAATCCCCCACAAAATGTGAAATGTGGGGGTAAAAAAGATCAAAAAACATCTGTGCACGTACAAATCTGCCAGAATGAAATCCGTTAATCTGAGTTAATGAATAAAACCAATAAAAAAGAGTGGGAAAAAAAAAAAGGGCAAAAACAAGTCTTTCAAGTAAGAAAACATGCATTAGGGCAGTGACAGTGAACCTTTTAGAGCTTTCAATGATACAAAAACAGCCTGCTGCAGCACTTGTGCCATAGGCTCGTCACCATTGTGATAAGGCATGGTAGCAAGAAAAACGTGTAGTCAGACACAGCTTAGGAAATATTAACTAAAACAAAAGAAAATGCCTGGCAAAATAAGGCCAGATATAGACGGTCTTCGAAACAGAGAGAAGAAATCACAGAGCACAATTATGGATTCAGTGGGGGAAATTACTGTAGATCCAGGGCAAAATAATTCATGCACCAAAAAAATTCAATTCTATCCATCAAATGACATCTGAAAATAATAAACACCAAGAGACTGATGCATGATTTATACTAAGACATTTCTTAAACCCAAATACTTCGTGAAGTGCACAAAAGCACATTAAGACTTCTGCCAAAAAAGACAACAGCTAATATTTCCTAAGAAATGTCTGTGTTCTCATGCATTATTTCAGTAAGTTCTCATAATAACCATGTGAAGTTTGTATAAATTTAAAATGAAAAAAAAAGAATCTAAAAAGTTCAAATAACCTGACCAAGTCACACAACTAATGGCAAACAACAGAATCAAAACTCAAGCTAAGACCTGATGGAAACCACAACATATGCTCTTATCATGATGTAATACTGCCTTCTCGAAAGCAGATATTTTTTAAAACCGTACAACTTCCTTATCTAAGATGTCTGTACACTGAAGAGCCTTTGTCTGGTAGCAGGTGGGGCTGCAAAGGGTGAGGTAACAACCAGTCAGGTACGGCCATCTTGAGGACACTTCCTATACAGCTTCCAAGGAGTCGAAGAAATCCACAGAAGAGACTTAGAAAACTACCTACAGGAAATTTTTGTTCCCAACAAAGTGCTACACGATTATATAAAACTTACCTCAGTATATGATTTCTTGGTTATATGAACATTCTTAGCTCTATAGGATTGGCGTCTTCTTTTATAATCTCTGACTTCTGCCAGGATTTCAAGGTAAGATTTTGGACTTTTCCGACTATTATCTAATGAAAGAATAAAATAAAATTATTATATCTTTAAGAGTTTTAAAATTCTTTAGAATTAACAGGTCATTGGGTATGATGGTGCACACCTATAATCTTAGCTCTCGGGAGGCCAAGGCAGGAGGATCACTGTGAGTTCCAGGCCAGCCCGAACTACACAGTGAGACGCTGTCTCAAAAAACCAAAAAAAAAAAAAGAATTAACAGGTAGAAACACCACAACTGTCTACACTTCAACATGTTTCAAAATGGTATACAAGAACACTCTAAAAACTCTTCCTCCTATCTAGTTATATGGGCTATTTTATCTCATTTCTTTTCTCTAGCTATTGGTTGAACATAAAGAGCATTTAGGTACATAGATAAAACAGCCCAATTATAAATAACAGTTTTACCAAAGAAAGATGCTTAATGTACAAGTCATAGTAAAACTTAATGCATTGAGTATCTTAACATACATGTCAACATCAGATGATGCAAAACCACCCAATTCAAAATGGCACGATAATAACATCAGTTTAACACTCAGAATGGAATGACAAAAAGAAATGTAAAGTATAACATTTATCTCAAACCTTGATTGACTTTGGCAGCCAAGTCTACAAAGAGATCACTGTCGTTTTCAATAATCTGAGAATCAGAGCGCTTTTTCTTTGTCTCCTCAACAACAAAATCATAAAGGGCAAGACGATCTGCTTGGGTCAGATCACAAACAAAACGTTTGTGATTCAGAGGAACTTCAACAGGCAATGAAGAATATACTCCTAAAGTAAAAGAAAAGAAAAAAATCACAAGAATAAACAATGCACAAAGCATTGTGGAGTTAAAGTCTGCAACTTTAAATACGTGCTGCCTGATCACAGTATCAGCACACACTATGTTTATATACTAGCAATCTCAAAATACATAAAATATCAATACATGTAATGTAATAAATGGTAAATGATGACTATCCTGAAGGTTGTTATACACAGAAAGGATGTATCTTGCATGTTCATTACTCTTTCCAACAATGTTAAGACAAACTCCAGGATGGCGAGTAATTAATAATACACGTAAGAAAATTTTTTTCTGGGCAGAAGGGGGTTGAGACAGATTCTTGATAATAAGGTTCAGGCTGGCTTTGAACTTGCAAATTTCTGCCTCAGCCTGCCTCCCAAGTGACAGGATTACAGACACGTACCACCACACC
Organism: Hystrix cristata; assembly: GCA_004026905.1. NCBI lineage: Eukaryota > Metazoa > Chordata > Mammalia > Rodentia > Hystricidae > Hystrix > Hystrix cristata. The sequence goes on along the minus strand of PVJO010006225.1, from coordinate 45,691 downwards.
TGGCAAGAAAAGCTTTGCCTTTGGGGTGCGTGCGTGCGTGCATGCGTGCGTGTGTGAAAGACTGTGTGTGATGAGGTCTTGCTATGCTGCCAAGATTGACTGCTGAGCTCAAGGGACCCTCTTGTGTCAGCCTCCTGAGTAGCTGGGACTAGAGGGATGCACTATCGCGCCCAGCTAAGAAAACCTTCAGGTGGCCATTTTTAAAGCCGACCCGTATCACAGCCGTAGACACAACTTTGCAGGTATTACTTTCTGTATATATGCTTTTGCGATAAAAGCTGGAAAAAAAGTCTTTGCTATGTAATATACATTGTACTCCCTTTGAAAATAAATTATGGGAATATGAAAAATGGGTAAAATTGACTTGTTTGAGCTGAGTTAGACATTCAATATTTAAAACACTCCACTTGCGCACTGACTTACAGTTAGGGGTCAGAAAAACAACTAAGTAGTAGAAATCCCAAACTTCCTCAGACCAGAGAAAAACAGATTAAAATGAACTCATCTTAATTTCCTAAGGAGAAAGCATAGTGGCTTAACTAAATTAATTAAAAACAGGTTACAGCAATGCCCCTGATAGTTACAGAACTTTCTAAAGTCTGCTCATTAATGAAAAAAAGTAAATACAATACCTTGATATGATGTATTAAAACAATGAAGAAAATTTTTGTTTTGAGATTCAAATATTCTCAAAGAAATAAAATGACTGTGACTGTAAATAAAGCAATTTAAAACAATTCTTTCTAAACTTCATTATTCACTAATGCAAACAAAGAACATGAACTACTAAAGGATCTTTCTAATGTTTGCTAGGTTATCCTAAAGTAGTAACTCAGTTCGAAGAACAATGTAAAATCTGTGGCCCTTCCCAGATACTTAAAGTTAACTTCTTAGCTATGAGGCAAAAGAATTCAAATAAAAACATACTATGAACTAAATACATGAGAAAGAGACAGAGAAAGAGAGGAGGGGGGAGGAACTTTAAATTTGTCTATAAATTAAGAGGACAGCTACACTGAATCTCAGGCTATAGTTCAATGGCTACAGATAAAGACAGCCATTTTTACTAGTCAAAGGGTTTAAATTAGCTAGGAAGAAGAGTTCTCTTTCAAGCTAATCAATTTTACTCTAATGCTGGTAGGCAGTAGGAAAGGCCTTTTTTATGAAACCAGGTGTCAAAACATTTAATTTTATAATAAATTAGCTTTGATTGCCTAATTCCTTTGAATACAGGCTATAAAAATCTGGGAGAAAAATACAAAGATTAGAAAATGATGCTATATTACAAACAAGCTCCTCATAAATTTTGTTAATCTTTAAACAATGAAATTTAATTTCCTGCTTAAAATATTTTGGAGATTTCTTTATTTATCTTAAATTGGTGTTGCGGTAAACACTGATGTTTAAAATCCTTGAAATTCAACCAAAATTTCAAATCAAGACTATAATGTTGTGACAGCTAGTAAGATAAAAGTTGAGAAGTTTGAGTAATACTTTTAAAAGGATATCATTTGCAAAAAGGATACTGCATATCTTTAAATAAGGAGTACATTCAGGTTCCTAATTCCTCTTTATACTCACCCCAATTACTGAAAAAGAAAAAGTACAGGAAAAGTTAAGCAAAAAACTGCATTCAAATCTTTCAGAACATAGATAATTCTGACAAAAGGAAAAAAAAAAGGATAAATACACTTAAATAAGCTATATTTACATAAAATGTAAACTTTCAAAATGCAAGTTTCTATATGATAAATGTGCTGCATTTGTTATAATTCTGTGTCCCTCTTTCTTCTGAAGCTTTTTTAAAAATCATGGTAAAATAGAAATAACATAAAACTCACCCTCTTAGTCATTTTTAAGGACACAGTTCAGAGGTGCTATGTACATTCATGTATTGTGGAACCACCGTTTCACCTCCAGAATGTCTCATCACCCCTAGCAGAAGCCTTAAGCTACTCTCTGAATAACTAATTCTCACACTCTTTTTTAAATCGCTTTTGCTACTGAAGGACATCTTAAACATGACATACAATATTAAATATTGGTAAAAGATACTGTCTTAAAGTTACAAATACAGAATTTTACAAATTCGTACAGCAATAATGCCTAACACGAGAGACAGAAGGATTAAGGTACAGAGAAGTAAAATGGGTTTCCCCAAGTCTCGTAAGTGGTGAGAAGAGATCTGATCTACAAGCCATTCTATCCTCTCATTTTAGTCCACTAAATTTTTAAATCATGGCCATGTTTTAAATCCACTTCATGAAATTTAAAAATAGCAACCTGAATATTCATTATCAGAGGAAATGGCTAGAGCACTTGCCTTGCAAGCACAAGGCCCCGAGTTCAATCCCCAGCACCAAAAAAAACAAAAAACAATCAATATCAGAGGAAAATGATAAACCACTAAACATAAAATTGTTTATCACTGAAATTGGTGTCTTGATATAAAATTAACTAATGTAAATATATTTGAAGGTCAGTAAGTTAGAGCTAATGGCTGTTCAAGATTGCAGAAAGGTTAACAAGTTGAGACTTCTATGCACTGAGCTTCGGCCTGACACAAGAGAAGGAGTGAAAGCACACGTACAGCCTCACCAAAAACTTTACATTTTACTGTATGTCCAGCAAAAGATGAATTAGATGGGGAAATGCAAAGTTCTTCACATTAGTCCTTCTCCTTTCAAAGTAGTAACTTATTTACTCAAAGTAAATTAAAAGATATTTAAAGAGATTCTTGTCCTGAGGCCAAAGTATAAAAATATCTGACACAAGTAGGCCACAAAAATAATCTCTGTTGAGAAGTCACGGAAATGTATACAGGAGATAATAAAGTTTTTAGAAGAGGGTTACAGTGCTCACTTAAGCAGCACACATACTAAAAAAAAACAAACAAACAAAAAAAAAAAACTGGAATGATAGAAGAGGGTTATAGCTATTCTGTTAATAACGATGGAATCTTAGGAGAGTGTAAGAATCCAAAATCAAATTTCCTCTTCACTATCTACTGAAAAAACTACTCAAAGTAATTCTTTTCTTCTATAATGAACTAAGATCAGTATCTAAATGTGCCTTATTACTCAATTATACAAATTTACAAACTTGGAACTTTACCTAAATTATTCGCATATATAAAACTCCACCCATTTCACCCTATTAATACTACTATGCAGTATTAATACATTTATTTTCACTTAGACAATAGCCGCTGCCAATTACTGTAGCAAGGGCTAGTTTAGCATTTATCATCTCCATTCCTCTAAACAATCCTACATGGTAATTCATGTTACAGATAAGAAAACACAAACTCAAAGAAGTTGTCATTTATGCAAGGGTAGGCAGCTAGCTTATTTCTTCCCAACAGGCTTTCCAAAACAAATGAACAGTGACCAGCACTGACAGAAGGATGCGCGGATCTGAAGTTTGTAGTATTCCTTCGCTTAATCATGAGAGACATCTTAGCAATATCCAGAACCCCAGTCTATGAGTTTCACGAAATGTAGGGTTGCTAACACAAACCAGAACAACTCAGTCCAGAATTTGTGCCAAAATGTAGAATTTGGTTCTGCATCCAGCTTAGCTATCATCATCTAGCAAAGACGAGTTACCCTCCTTTCTTGAGCCTGTTTCTTCACCTAACATGAAGGGGAAAATACCTTTCTAATCTATCACAAGTTTGTTGTGAAAGAGAAATGACACACATCATGAGCTCTGAGAAAACAATCTTTTCAAAAATAAAAGCACTGAAGACTTTTAGAACAAACACACCCAAACTTTATCTTATCTCAATCAGATAGTTTCCTTCTTCTCTGGAAAATGCAGGCACTGAGTTAGATGATCTCCAGAGCTCTTCCAACTCTAACAGAAGTTCATCGATGTGTCTAACCAGTCAAGAGCTGGAATTAAGCTGACAGGCACAAAAGTGCGAGCTTCAAAACAAGAGATCCAAGAAATAAGAAAGGTATTTCTGGCTGGTGAAGGCTAAGAAGGTAACAGACACGGGCAAAGAGCAGGATGGTGGCCTTGTTGAGACCACAACACAGCCCAGAAAAATCAAGGCCAGATACTGGCTTCAAACAACGCTTGGTGAAGACCCTGAACTCCAGCAAGGGAGAAAACCTACCATGACTTTGGCCTGGTGAGAGTCAGGGTGAAAAGGCAACACGTCCAGAGAAAGCTACCTACAGAAGGCTCGAGGAGGACACCTCAGAAACCCTAGTAAGAGGAACCACTCACGCTGCAGCTGGGTGTCAAACTCGGGTCCAGAAATCTAAACCCTTCCCTTAACTGTTCACTTGTCTTGATAGGTTAAATTTTCTTTCAATCTCCTAAAAGCTTGTGCTTCACTTTTTAACCCAGGGTCTGTTGAAGTGCTGGGCATAAATTTCTGAACACTGCTCTAAATCTGGGCATGAAGAAATCCACAGATCCTCTAGGATGAGATGTAAAACGCTATGCTGGGGCTTTCTCTCTGTGGAGGCATCTTACAATCCATTGTCGGTCTTACTTACTAGGTAATTCCAGAGCATGCACTACTAATTAACACAGTGTTTGAAGGAGACCAGTGAATCTGAGCAAGGAAATACGTAACAAATGAAGGTGAAAAAGGCAAATTAGCTCAATGTTAAATGTAAAGCTCAACCTTTCCCATGTAACTCTTTACACAAAGTTTTTCATGAAGAAAAAATTTAGTGTTATGTGCTTGGGGGAGAAAAATAATTTGATTCATTAATTAGCTCAAACTATGATGGCACTTACTTTGATTGTAACAATCACCATCTTTTCCAACTGTGGTTCTAGCTTGATTAATGATCTGGAATTGAGAGTCCTTACCTGTTAAAAAAAAACCCACAAACATATTATGAATCATTGGTGTTCCCTGGTCTCCCATCCAAGCCGTCTAGACTCACTGACCAGCTTGCCAGAATCTCGGGAGGAACATCTACGTCAATGCCTACGTAAGGCGAATCCAGAATTCTACCACCTTTACCTAGAGCCCAAGAAGTACCAAGACTTGAAGCCCTTCGGAAAACACCACTTTCAGGGCTGGAGGTCTAGCTCAGGGGTCAGGTGCTTCTCCAGCACGCCAGAGGACCCGGGTTGACTCCCAAGTGGAAAAAGAGAGAAACAAACAAACACCACACTATAGATATTATCAGGCATGCAGGAGCAGCAGCTACAAACTTTATTAATATCTAACATTTCTTCAAGTCCAGCTAAGCGTCAGGCACTACTCTTTCTCACAATATGCTATCATCATTATGCCCATTTTATAAAAAAAATTTAGACAACCAACAGGTTAATTACCTTGCTGAAAGTCACACATTTGTTAGAGAGAAAACCATGAACTGAATCAGGGGATTACGCTTTGGAACCCGAGGCATTAACCTCCACATGTGCCATGACTATCTGGACACATTTCCATGCTCACTCTATGTTATGTGCTCAGAATTTGCTATAACCAAGAAGGCAGGAATCTGTTTGGCAGGGTTTTCACTGCCTATTATTTAAGCTCGGTCTCTAAATTTCAGATTACATGAACTAGTTTCACAGTATATTAATAGATCCTACATCCTCTTAAAATACTAAATAATCTTTCTTGCTGGGTGTGGTGGTGCGTGCTTATAATCCCAGCACTCAAGAGTCTGAGGCAGGAGGATCACTGCAAGTTCAAGGATAGGCTGGGCTATACAGCATTCAAATCAGCCTGGAAATGCATAGCGAAACTCTGTCTCCAAAAAAAAAACCTTTCCTAACCATAAGCATGTTTATAAAATCCATTCTTTTAACAATTCAAAAATGAGAAACTAACCCCCCACAGTAAAATATTTTTAAATTATAATCTAACAACTTAATACTTACTCAAAGTAATTGAAGGTACCTTTGCATTCTCATAGAAAAAATCAGGATTATACATTTCATCCTAAACAATTAAAAGAAAAATTGTTCTTAAGGATCAGATAATTGACTATTTCAAGATTTCACATAAACTAACAGTAAGTTAGTACATTTAAATATTTCTCACAATAATGTGTGAAATTAGGCAAGTAACATTTTATCCTACAAATAAAGGTGACTATTTTATATCAGACAACCTCACAATACACCCTTAAAATACTGTGACTTTATTAATGCATGAATTACATGACATACACGTAATATAATAAGTATATGCTACCTCTTCTTCTTTAGTGTAGCCCATTTTCCTCAATCTACAGGACTCCATGTGCTTTGATAAAGATGACTTAGGCATGTGATGATTGGCATCGTAAGGACATACCACAACTTCACCCTATAAAAAAGAGGCAAAGAAAAAGGTACACAATAGTTTAAAAATTATATGACTATATGTTCACTATTTGAGTATGTTTACTATTTGAGTAAGTGGTACTCCCTCTTCTGCAGGCCTCTCTCAACTCCCATACAAGTGTGTTTGTGTTTAAAATAAAACAAACGTTCCCCAAACCCCCACCCAAGTCTCTGCACCCTCCACCTCAACGATGACTCTCTGAAAGATGCAGTTACACTCAATGTTCAACAACCCCACCCAACGCCACTGTCACTTCACTGATAATGCCAGTTCATCACTAACCACCGGTTTGCTAGTAGAGTCAAAGAATATGTCATAATCCTTATACTGGAACTCTTGGAAGGTCACAAGTCACCTGTCTACTCCCACCACCCTGGTGCACTCTTTTCTCTTCTAAAGCTCTGCTGTGCTCTACTTGTCCTCCTCCGTGTGCTGGTGTTTCCTGTGAGTCTAACTAGCAATCTGTCATTTAATACGTGCTCACCAGATCGAAAGCTTCTCACTACACAGCAATGACTCCCCAGATCATTACACCTGTTTCCTCTCAAGTACATTATACGAAAAACACTAAAACTTCAATATGAACAAAATAAATTCGTATTTGTGGTCTTCTAACCCCTGAACTTGTTCATCTTGTGTCTTCCTGTTTTGAAGAAAGGCTCCTCGCCTCATCCCTCACCATCCACATTGAATAAATCACTTAGTTCCTATCAGTTTTACTCCTAAATATGTCTGAACTCCTCCACATGGTCTATCCCCACGGCCACCTCCCCAGTTCAGGACACTGTCTTATCTCTCCTGAATGCCAACAGCCATCTCCTAAGCACTCTCTCCCTGCTTCCGGTTCTGCTGTATTTCACTCCATCTCCACAATGCAGGTGGGGAATCCCCAGCTCTGCCACTGAGCAGGATACTTAACCGCTCTTTGCCTCAGTTTCTTCATCTATAAAATGGGAAAAGCTCATATAGCCATTACGGAGATTAAATGATATATATGAGTTCATACACATAAAGCAATTTGAATAGGGTCTGAACATAGCAAGTGTTCAATAGATATAAGAAGATATTATTTTTATTAAAAGGCAAGTATGATTCTGATATGCCCTGGCTTAAACTATTTCTATGCCTCCCCATTTACCTTATTAAAGAAAAAAAATGTAGTCTAATCTGGGAACAAAGGCATCACCAGGCAATAAACTCTACAAGGACAGAAAGAGTCACTATTGTTCACTAAACTTCAATGCCAAAACATCAAACAACATGGAGATTCTAACTACCTGGATTGCCATCTATTCTAGAAATTCTAAGTGTCACCAGGATTTCTAACTAGTCACTCTCTTGAGTAGATACAGGGTTTGCAAAAGTCAGATGTATTCCCACAGCCTATTGTCCCAATTTGGGAATTTTATAAGGAGCTTTAGAAAAGCAGTGAAGTAACTAAGCACACACTCTTACTAGCCAGAAAGCCTGGGTTCAAATCCTATGTGCCATTTAGTAACAATGTATTCATGACTAAATTACTGCCTCTGCTTGTTTCCCCATCTAGAAAGTTGTTGCCAACAATACTCACCTCCAAGGATTATTGAGTACTAGGTGAGGTAAAGTACAGTAAACAGCATATACAAAGTGTTACTTAAGTGTTAACACACAGAATTCAACTCCACTGCAATACTGTACTGAGTAAACAATGGTATGGAAAGCTCTGTTCGTCTCTACTGAATGGCTAGCAACACCCCTCTAAATGAACGATGAAGTCTTGTTTGTCTTGTTTTTTAATTTCCACTGCAGGGCTGGGGATTTAGCCCAGTGGTTAAAGTGCTTGCCTAGCAAGCATAAGGCCCTGAGTTCGATCCCAGCACCAAAAAAAAACAACAACAAAAAAAAAAACCTTAATTTCCACTGCAGTTTTAACACAATAAATAGGGAATGAGATATATTTCAAACGCCTCTGGGGAAATCAGACATGTGACTTAAACCCAGGAGAGACTATTACAGCACAGCACAGCACACCCAGAAAGAACCTCTGAAATTACCCCACAACGGAGCACTCCTCTTCATCTTGCCCCACCAAAAGCAAAGACAAAACAAAAATCAGGGTTGTTCCCTCTAATACACTTGTTCACATTTTTTTTAAAGTAATTGTAGCCGGGTATAGTGGCGCGCGCCTGTGATCCCAGGACTCAGGAGGCAGAGGCAGGAGGATTGCCGCGAGTTCTAGGTCAGCCTGGGCTAGACAGTGAGTAGGAGGCCTGCCTGCACTACAAAGCGAGACCTTGTCTCAAAAAAAAAAAAAAAAAATCAGGTGAGTTGCTAATTGGCAAGTCCCAGCGCATCTCTTAATAATCCAAGAATCGGTGCTGCCCCAGCCAAACGTGTCTCATTTTGGGACAGAAAAAGGTGAACTGGTGAACTCCCAGCTCTCCGGACACGGAGATCTGGCGCAGCTGCAGAGTCCTTACGTAGGACAGATGACGAAGCAAACTGCCGATCCTCGCAGCAGCACTCGCCTCCCGTTCGCTTATTCCCCAGCTAACACGGACGTGCCACTCCTTCCTCACCCGCATCTCCCCATTTTCCTGCCACCCCCAGCTCGCGCCACGCCAGGGGCGCTCGGGCGGCTCGCGTGCACCCACTTCCGGGCGCCCCGGCCGTCCGCACCCCTCACCTCCGCCGCTCCCTCCTCCCCGGGGTCCAGCTGATCCAGGCTCCAGCCCAGGGACGCCGTCACCTCCTCCAGGGTCCGGTAGCAGCTCTCCACAAACTCGCTCAGCTCCCCCTGCAGCCTCCGCCGCTCCTCCACCGGAGGCGGCTCGTCCTCCATGGCCGCTGCCCACCGCAGGCAGGAAGTGGAGGAACGGGGGGCGCGCGGGCTTCTGGGAGATGTGGGCGGGGCCACGCCTCCACGTGACTGGAGCAGCCTATAGGGCGGGCCCCGGGGAGGGCCCCGGGGAGGGCCCCGGGGAGGGCGGGAGCTGTTATTTTCAAAGGCGTTTTCCAGTCTCTGCTGGGCGTCGCTTCCTTGCTGCTGCTCGTAGGTGTGTTTGCCTCCGTCTTCCCTGAAGGGGATTTCCCCTCCTCATCGACACTTTTTTTTAAGTATTTATATCAATAGAAAAATGTAACTAGTACAAGGAGCGTTCATATCGCTGGCCTCCAATTCATTAACATTTTGCCACATTTGATTTCTCTAGCCCACAACCCTCCACTTACTTTTGCTGAAGTCTTTGCAAGTAAGTTGCAGATTCTTTGCCCCAAAGTATGTCCTCAGAACGCTTTCCTATGTAACCATAATGCCTGATCAAACCTAAAAACGTCAATTCCATTAATCCTAAGTGGTTCCAACTCTACCCAGTGGTCCTCCCAAAACCCATGAATCAGTCTTATTATTTTAACCTATAAAATAATCACCTGTCTCTTAATCTAGAACAGTCTCATCTATCCTCCATTTTAAATTGTTAGTGAAATTTGTGATGAGTTTAGGCCAGTTGTCTTGTAGTATAGCCTTCATTCTGGGTTTATTAGACGCCACCACCACCACGATTGGCTTAAACAATTTTGCAAGAACACTACATAGGAGATATGTACCTTTTTTTACACGCCACAGAGAAGTATATCTTAGAGTCTTCTCTTAGTAATGCTAAATTTTATCACTTAGTAAAGCTAGTGGCTAAATCTCTCCATTGTAATGATATATTTTTCTCTTGGTAGTCTGTGGCCATACCTTGACATATTTTGAGACCGTAAGAACATCATGATCTCCAACTACCTCATAAATCCTTCACTGACTCATTTATTACAAGTTATAAAGGTGATTAATTCCCTTACAGTATTGTGCTTTCTACATTTATTAACTGGTATTCTTTCCACACCTCCATTTTAGTATTTCACTGTGGAATCAAGCGGTTCAAAAATCAAGGTTTTAAAATGTAGTATTACATGCTCTGTTATCATCATCATTCTTGTTGAAACTCAAGTTGTGCTACATTTGGCCAGTAGAAGCCACATTAAGTCACCCCCACGTGCCTCTGACATCCCCATTAGTCTTTCACTGATTTGCTTTGATAGCCCAAGCTTACATTGTTCTATTTCCTTCTCAAGATCTAGAATAACTCTTAAATTTTCCCAAATGGTTTTCCCAGCATCCACTCCCTTTTGTATTTTTTTCAAATCAAATCAGTGCTTCCCTTTGCACTATCTTCACCCCTGATGACAGAAGCGTGGAGGACATTACCATGGACAGTTATTTCCAAAGGTAAATAGCATAGCTCTGGCCTTTGAAAAACATTATAGATAGGCAACACCATAAGATATGGAAGGGGGCTAGCAGCCGCGGGGCAAGGGCTGAGTTCTACAGTAACTCTACCCACAGTATCTTCACTTTTTATTAGCATTTCCATAGTTAGCCGTGTAGTCCGGAAAATGTGAAACCAATTTTGGATGTCCCTGATGATCCTCATTAAAAGCTCTGTGCATTCTTTTTTCTGCGGATGCACTATGTATTTGAAATGAATCAAAACTCAGCCCAGGTCAAGCATGTCCTCTCTCCAGGACACAGGCCCATCTTCCCTCAGAGCTGAGCGACAACTTTGACAGCAGCTTGGAGGGGGTAGGAAAAATTTGTCTGTACTCCTTTCTGGTTCCCATTTTAACCTGGGACACTGCTATACATTGGTGCTATTGATCTGTTTAATCATCACTTTCCTGGAGAGGACTCTGGACCTCTGTTCTAGGTTAGACCTTTGTTAGAGACTGACTTGGGTCCCTCCAAAGCTCTTGTGTTGAAACCCTAACCCTCAGTGTGGCTGCATTTGGAGACAGACCTTTAGGAAGTCAGTGAGGCTAAACGAGGTCATAAGGGAGGAGCCCTAACCTGATAAAACAGATGTCTTCACAGGAGAGCAGCTCTCCACTTAGGCCCAGAGGAAAAGCCTTGTAAGCTCTCATTAAAGAGGTAGCCATCCACAGGCCCTACCCACGGAGAGGTCTCGCCAGAAGTCGACCCTAACAGCACCTTAACCTTGGCCTTCCAGCCTCCACAACTGTGAGAAAAGATTTGTTTCTTTAAGCCACACAGTCCGTGGAATGTTGCTACAGCACCTGAGGTGACTAAGACAGTCTCTCAGCTCTAGCACAGGAACTCCATTGTCCTCCTTTTCTCACCTACAGCATTTGTTTCTCTTCCAGGCTATTTCTATACCATGTATTTCTAGCATGGAATCCATGGCTTCTGGCCCAGTGCATGGCACACAGAATTCAATTATTTAATGAATGAAATTAGCTTCAGGTCTAAAAACTGGGAAATAAGGCAAAAGGGATTCAAGAGGTGAGATAATGTGTGTTGTGAGGAAAGCAGCCCATTCATATCCCCAGTAACTTTGGTATCTGATCTTGATATTTCTTGTTTTATGTTTACCAATTCACTTGCCTTCTACTTTTCTATCTGTACTACAGTTTGATTGTAATGATATATACTGCAGACAAATGAAAGTTGTCCCACTGGTTGCTTTATGTCTCCTGTCCCCACTCAGACTGCAAGTTCCTTGCAGTTAGAAGGCTGGTAAATTCTACTGAAGCTTAGCAATATCTAGCCCAATACCTGTCATATCAGGTATCCCACAGAGTCATATTAATGTCTGAACTTCAGTAGTTTCGTTTTGATCCAAAGGAATAAACTGGTGTTTCATGTCCTTCAACACAGAGCCAAGAACTCTCCAGGAGTCATGTTCATAGACTGAAGAATAATTCCTTCCTCTTATGGGACAAAACACTTCCTATTTTGAGGATATCAAAGAAAGAAAAATTGCTGAGTGTGGTAGCACATGCCTGTAAACCCAGGACTCAGGAGGCTGAGGCAGGAGGATCATTCTAAGTTTGAGCCCAGCCTGGGCTACATAGTGAGTTTAAGATCAGCTTGAACTACATAGCAAGACACTGTCTCGGGGGGAAAAAAAAGAAGAAAAATCTTAGCCACCACATGATTTTTCAATACCACAACAGTGACTCTTACCAGTGCTTCCGGTACAATCCAGAATAAACCAGAACAGAGTTTTGACCTCTGGAGTACCCTGCTTCCATGGCTGTCTTTCTAAGGATTCCACCTGGTATCCAACAGGTGGAGAAGTGCTGAAAGAACTACCTTCGGAAGACCACCTTCTGGCAAGAATTCCAAGCCAGAATAGCATTTTAATGGCTTTTTATATAACACTGGGATATTCAGTGAACAAATGGTTTTAGGTGTATGATAAAGAAAAAGCTGCTATTAAATGCACTTGCATGTATAAATATATTAAGGGAAGAAAGAGAGGCAGAACAATTCTGTCAATCACCACAAAGATCTACTTCATGCCTTTTTTTTTTTTGGTGCTGGAAATCAAACTCAGGGCCTTGTGCTTGCTAGATATACAAACATATTAAATCAAAACACAAAAGTTTCCGAAGTCTAAAAGTTTATTGCCAGAACAGCAAACTTCATAAAGACACCTTTTAAAAGTACATAGAAAATGACAAGCAAAATAAACAGAAAACTTTTGACCAAAGAGAAGAAAGGGTTACTGCTATCATGCACATATTGTCAAGTTAATACCAAACCAAACAACTGAATATCTGGGTTATACAATCCAGGCTTTTAACCTGAAGGAAACACATTCCAAAATACTTGGGTTTAGGGCAGGGCTTTGTGATAGGTGTATGGCTAATCTCCTAATGCAGAAAATGAAAATATTTAGATGAAAAACAGAACGCTAAAATATAAGATTGATCGAATTTTATCTCCAAGAATAGAAATCTGTCTTATAGACCTCCCCAGAAGCTCAAGATGTGATCAAAAAATCTAAACACAGAAGTCAAAAACAGAACAAATTCTAAATTCAATTTGTGCTATCCTTACACGTGATTACCACTTCACATGACTATGTTATAGAGGACTATATTAGTTAAGATGAGCTACAAAAGAGAAAAAGCCAGAAAAACCTTTACTAGTTTATTCTAACCACGGCTATGTTTTAAGCATAGAAGGTTTTAGTCGCTATACTGCAAGCACCAGGTTTTCTTTTTGTTGTTATTTCATAAACTACAAACTCACATAGACCAATCAAGGCGCAGCAACCATTTCCAGTCGCCCACTAATGGCCAATTGAGCTACTGCTAAATGAGTAGGAGTAAGAGTAGGAAGAATTTCCCGTGGCGTCGAAGCTTCCCCTCCGGGATCCGCTGCGGGAGCCAGAACGGGAGCCGGAGCGGGAGCCGGAGCGAGAGCCGGAGCGGGAGCCTGGAGCCGAAGACATGTTGTAAGGGCTGGGCAGGCCCTTGGAAGACACCGAAGCGGCTTCCAGGAGGCGCAACCCAGTGATATCTTCCACCATGGAGCGATTCATGGCGTCCTTGTAGGATATCTTCAATTTGGTCTTGGGGCAGGTCAGGATTTTGGCATAGCTGCCGGTGTCTTGCAGCCTCTGAGCTGCCCGGCCGTCGATGAAGCCCTTTCTGATGGCCTCCTCGGTGCTTATCCGCCCGTGCACTTCTGGGTCAACCAGACCTCCAGTGAGGAATTGGAACTCCAGGAAGCGCTGGCCTGCCTCGTAGGGGAGCCACTTTTCTTTCACCGCTTCCGCTGCCGACATCTTCTTCTTTCCTTTCACGCCTTCGAAGCCAATGAAGGCTTTCTGAGCGGGCTTCAGCCGGGTGGCCATGTCTTGGTCAATGAGACTCTGGGCCACCGCGTCCTGAAGCGACAGCCTCTGCCCAGTGGTAGGGTGGATGATGCCGCCTGTGCAGGCCTGAGCCTCCAGAAGCCTCTGCCCCGTGATGCTATCAACGATGCCCCGATCTATAGCCTCTGTGATAGAGACTTTCTCCAGGTTTTCCGTGTCAAAGATGGCGGCGATAGGGCTCGATTCCTCCAGGGGGTCAGACAGAGAGCTGCTCCTGATGGTCAAATTCCGGACGCTGGATATGGTGGAAATCTTACTCACTGATTCATGTCGGGAGTTGCTAAAGACATCATCACTGATGATGCCGCCCATGCTGATGCTGCCTCCGACGCCATTTTTCAAGGAGATCATGTCAGCAAACTGGGTGAGGCTAAGGCTGCCAGAGCGGTACTGGTCAAAGAACTTCTTGTCCACGAGGCCCTTATCGATAGCATCTTGAATGTCATACTGACTGCCCGTCTTCCTGTCTACCAGGACCACCCGAGTGGAGCCGTCTGACCCTGTGATGGTGATTTCTTCCCACTCACATTCCTGCTCACACAGTTCTTTGAAGGTTTCGTAGTCGATGAGGCCCTTCTTGTAGGCTTCCTGAACAGACATCTCCCTGTTGGTTTCCGGGTCAACTATGACCACTCTACGCTTTCTGAGGGTATTCTTTTGGGACGTCTGCACTTGCTTCTTCTTTTCTTTTAGGGGCAGAAGACAGAGCCCTGTTTCCTCATCCTTAATGCATCTTTCCTTCAGCTGCAGGTAGGTCAGATTTTCTTCAGTGTTGGGATCGAAAAATCCCTTGGTGTCATCACTCGGATCCGAGAGAATCTCGCTGAGCTCCTCATTAAAATAGCCCCTCTTGTACGCTATGTCAACTGGCAAGCGATGACTCTCCTTGGGATCGATGATCCCACCGGTTGCGATCTGCGCTTCCAGTAAGCGAATGCCGTGGCCCTTTTCGATGAGTTCCTTGTTCATGGCTTGGAACAAAGAGATGATGTTTCCAGTCTCAGGATCATTATAACCAGTGACGGCACGTTCAGCAGACAGGAGCTTCTCTTTGAACTCAATGCCCACTAGGCCTCTCTTGTAGGCTTCCTCCACGGGTAATCTTAAGTTGCTAACAGGATCCACTATGAAGCCAGTGGCTGCTTGGGCTTCCAGCAACTCCAGGGCAGTGCCAGGACGAACTAAGCCAATTTTCATGGCTTCATAAATGCCGAGCTTTTGTTTTGTGGTCTCATTGTATATGCCTGCTATGCAGCTTGAGCCCTGGAGAAAGTCCTTAATTCTCTCGCCGACCTCGTCGTAAGAAATCTGACCTGATTCCAGTTCATTCACGGTGGATGGTCTCAATATACCAGAATCCACCAGCTCAGTGACAGTGACGGGCTGTCGGATTCCCTGAAAGGACATGCTTCTCTTCTGCACTGACAGCAAGAGCAGACCAGTGTGGGGCTCGATTCTGCACCGATCCCTCAGCTGCGTGTAACTGACCTTCTTTTTGGTAACTGGATCCACGAAGTTCTTCTGACTGTCTCGGGGATCACTCAGGGATCGATACAAATCTCTGTCAATCAGCCCACGGGCCAAGGCGACATCTTTTGGCAAAAAGACACTGTTCACGGGGTCTACGACACCCCCTGAGGCGAGCTGGGCTTCCAGCAGGCGCATCCCAGTTTCTCTATCAATCAAATTCTTCTTGATGGCTTCTGAAACAGATACCGTCTTGCCGGAAAATGGGTCATCGAAACCAGTGATGGCTTTTTCCGCCGTGTATATCTGCTGGCGATCATCGAAGTCGATGAGATCCCGAGCTATGGCATTGTCCACACTCAGCTTCTCGTTCCGGTGGGGGTCAATGATCCCGCCTGTAGCCGCCTGGGCCTCCAGAAGCATGACTGTGGATTCCGGAGTGATGAATTTCTTCCTCTTGGCCTCTACCAAAGAGTATTTTTCCTTAGGAGATGCAGATGCTCCAGCGATTGCTCCTGCGCCCCGAAGGAAAGGCTGGATCTCAGAAGTGACCTCTTCCACGGACTTCTTCCCCTTCAACAGTTTGTCCAAGGTCGTCTTGTCGATCAGCTGGCACTCATAGAGCTGCATGGCCGTCACCTTCTTCCTCAGCCCATCAAACACCAGCTTGGAGGAGTCAACGGTCCATTCACACTCCGTCTGCGTCTCCCGATGGGACCCGTATGGGCGCTGTTTGAGTTTGTCGATCTCCCTCTGGAGCCGGCAGCGCTCCGTTTCCAGCTGGGACTGGGTCTCCCTACTGGAGTCTTCCAGCTTCCTCCGGCACCTCTCTTCGATCCTCTTGATCTCGGCCTGGAGTCTTTCGATCTCACTCCGGAGGCTGTTCTTCTCTCTCTCGCTCTTTTCTCTCTCTGACTCTATCTTCCTGATAGCCTCCTCCTTGCGTGAATACTGAGTCTTCCACTGATTCAGGTCGTTCTGGATCTGCTGCTTCTCACTCTCCAGCCGCTGCTTCACCCTGCCTTCTGCCTCCAGGGTGGCTTTCAGGCGATTCAGCTCCTCCTCTAGCCTCTGCAGCCGGGCCTTGTCCTGCTCCAGGACCTTGATCTTCACCAGAAGGCTCTCCCTCTCCTGCACCACCTGAGTGCACTGGCTCTTTGACTCATGAATCCTGTTAGACGCCTGGAATTGCAGAAGAAAGAAATGGGAAAAAATAATGTTTTGGTCATATGATGCAATTATCATAATTTAACCTCCTTCCCTGTATCTTTTTTTAAAACTTGTTTTTCCTTTCTGTATTTTCCCTGGACATACTGATAGCTTGTTATCGTACAAACTCATGGAAAAAATTCTGTAAATATGCCACTTTGATAAATGGCTTCATACTTACTTTCTTTTTTCCATAGAAGAAACTAAAAGAAGTTGTAGACCTGTCTTAACAATCATTATGGTTTGGAAAAATAAGGGGAGTTTAGTTCAAGGTCATCATCCCTGCTATATCTACATCTCACCTAATTGCAGCTCTAATACATTTAATAAAGCAATACACAAATGTAAGAATATATGCACACACCCCCACCCAGCCCCACACAAATATTGTCTATAAAGGTCACATGTATTAGAAGTTAAAAGAAGTTATTCTTAAATTAGAGTTTAAAAGAAACCCCAAACCAAGGAAAAGATTAGGACCATGCTCAAAAGAACAGAATAATGCATGCAGAGAAATCAAGTAAGCAAAAAAGAAAAGGTGATCTTAAAAATCACATAGATAAATGCTTTAACATGGTTTTCACTGAGAAAAATTTGAATTAAAAATGAGCATCCTACTATGTTCATGTATCAATCCCCCACAAGGAATGTAAACAGTATGTACTACAAACATGTACTAATAAAAAAATTAATTTAATGTGCGAGTTCAATTCTGACCAAAAATATGTACCTCCACCTCACTAAGAGCGACCCTCGGATTTATTTATTTCAGATTTTATTTCCTTTTCATTTCTTCGCTGCTGGGGATTGAACCGAGGCCCTTGTGCACGCTAAACACGAGTGCTACCACTGAGCCACACCCCGGCCGGGAGCTGTCTTCTGGAGAGAGAGTGGGACAGTCAGAGACGTGCTCCAGATGTCCACGCCTGAGTGCTTAAAAGCAGAACTCAACATGAGCTCCACGCAGACTGGCATTTGATTCAACAATCAAAAGGGCAGGAGGGCAAATAAGCACCAATGATTTTAAAGCAGTTATCTGAATTATGACAGCGGGAGTTGAGCATCTTGTAAGTAGCAAAGAACAGCTGGATTAGAGGAAAATGCAGTGAGTTATCTGAGAAGCAGAAGCCGGGATCAAATATTTGTGAATACCTCTAAAGCCTGCTTTTGGAATTTCTCAATTTCCTGTCTCAAATTTTCCCTCTCTCTCTGTAAATCATTAATCAGGCCCTGCAGTTCCAGGGTTCGGTTGTTGCTGATCTGCAGCTGGCTTCTTAGTTCGCAGATGGTGGCGTTTTTCTCACTGTCCTCCTCGCTCCGGCCCCTCCGCAGGTCGTCGTACTCCAGCCGCAGGTTCCGCAGCTCTTCCTCCAGCATCAGATGCTCCTTGGTCAGGTTCTCCGTGAGAGACTGCAGCCTCTCGATCTCGATTTTGCTCTCGTTGAGGCTTCTGCTTTTATCTTCTATGGCCTTCTGGAAATGCTCGTTCCTCAGGTGAGCCTGTTTGACGTTTTCTTGCTCCTGCAGCAGCTGCCGCCTCAGGGCCTCGACCTCCGAGGACAGCCTCCTCAGGTCCTCCTGGGTCCTCTGCTTCTCCCGCAGGTGGCCGTCCAGCACATCCCTCTGCTGCCGGAGGTCATCCTCGCTCTTCTTCTTCACGATGGACGCCTGCTCCAGCTGCTGGGTCAGGCTGGTGATCTTGATGGCCTGCTCTTTCAGAGACCCCCTCATGCCTTCCAGCTCCTCCTCCAGCTTCTTCCTCTTGCAAGAATCTTCACTGGCCGTCCTCTTCAGCCGACTCAGCTCGTCTTCCACTTTCTGCTTCTGCAACTGCAGCTCCTTCAGGGAGCTCTGGAACCGTGCGATGTCCTGATCCTTCACAGTCCTCTCCTGGGAGACCCTTTCGTAGTCAATCCTCAGGCGTGTCAGTTCTTGCTCCTGCCCCTTCAGCTTGCTTATGGTCTCGGTCGCGCTGCTGTTGGCTTTCTGCAGGTCATACTGAACCCTTTCCAATCTCGCATTGTCATCTTCCAGGCGCTTCCGTTCACTTGTTTCTTTTTCCACCAATTGTTTTAACCTTCCTATCTCCCTGTTTTTATCCTGGATCGTTTTGGCGGCATCGTCCAAGGACTGCTTGTACCTCACGCTCTCTTCTGTGCGCATCTGAGTGACCTGCCTCAGCTCGATCTCCAACTGCTGTTTCCTCTGCGACAGCTCTGAGCCGGTGGCCTTCTGCTGTTGGACATTTTCCTCAACCCTCTTGAGATTCTCGGTGGTCTGGGCTAGAGTGTTCTTCAGCCTCTTGATCTCTTCACACAAGCTCCTGTTTTCTCTGGTGAGATTGTCAATCTGAGCTCGGTAGCCGCTGGTGTCCTCTTCCTTCTGCAGAGTGAGCTGGTGGATGGTGGTCTTGGTGATGTTGATCTCCGACTCAAACTGGTTCCTTAAGCTAATGATCTCCTCATCGTAACTGTTCCTTACCTTACTCAATTCATTTTCATATTCCCAGCGGCGCTTGGCCTCCTCCTGAAACTCAGCCTTGAGTCTTTCGATCTCCTTGTTTTTGTCCTGAATGGTCTTCGCAGCCTCCTCCAGGGACTGTTTGTGTCTGGCGTTATCCTCCGAGCGCTGCTGGATGACCTGCTTCAGTTCCATCTCCAGATGCTGCTTCTTTTGCATGATCTCAGAGCCGCAGGCTTTCTGCTGAAGGGCATTTTCTTCAGCCCGCCTTCGCTGCTCAGTGGCCTGCAAGATGCTGTCGTTGAGCCTGACAATCTCATCTTTCAGATCCCGGTTCTCCCTTGAGAGTCTATCAAGCTGGTTTCTAAGATTTTTGGAATCATCCTCTTTCTGCATGGATATCTCCTTGATGGTGGTCTTCGTAATGTTAATCTCTGTTTCATACTTGTTCCTTAAATTACTCATCTCCTCATTATAGTGGTTTCTTACCTTTGCCAGCTCATTTTCATATTCTCTCTTCCGGGTGCCCTCCTCCTGCAGCAGGACCTTCAGCCTTTCTATCTCATACTCCTTCTCCTTGATGGCTTTCTCGGATTCTAGTTTCTGCCAACCGAGGCTCTCCTTTTCACACTGCCTGGCTTTCTGCAGCTGATCGTAGTCATTCTTCTGTTGGTCAAATCGGTCTTCCACAGACTTTCTTCTTCTCTTTTCATCTTCGATCTCATAGGTCAGGCGGGTGATCTTCTCGTTGAGCTCTTTTATTTGGGCATAGCACTTGTCGAGATTTTGCTTCGCAGACTTTCCATCCAGCTCTGCTTGCCTCTTCAGCTCCTCCAGGCTCGAGAGCTTCGCTTTGAACTGGGAACATTCCGCCTGGTATTTCTGCAGATTCTGATCCAGGAATTTGTTCTTGTTGCAGTTTTCTGAGTTGGCATCTCGGGCCAGTCTGAGCTCCTCTTCCAAAACTTCAATCTTGGTATTTTTCAGCTGTGGACATGAAAGCACAAATTAGGTTGAAAGAAAAGCATCTCGCACCACAAGAAAGAAATAGTACTTTTCCCCTCCCAGAATGATGTACATTTTTCTTTCTTTGCACACCCACAAACATATAGCATTACACACACACACACACACACACACACACAGGCACACAGAGTGAAATGAAGCAAAAACTACTAAACAAAAATTCAAGAAATCTAGATTCTCGTCATAATTCTTCCACCAGCTGCTTGTACGATCTTAGTGATCATTTTAAGTCACAGCTTCCTCAACTGTAAAATGAAGTCATTTCTTTCCAGATCAAAAGTTTATGACATGACCTTTCTTTTCTTTCAAGGTATAAACTCTTTTATTTCTTTGATTTCAAGGTATAAAGTTTTCATATAAACTCGATTCCAGCATTAGAAAGGAACAGTAAATAATCACTGGACATGAAAAGATTCAAACCCAGCTAGTCTAGAATGTGCTCATCCAAAATCTAACATAAAGGAGTAAAGCAAACTCCTTCACCAAACAAACACTAAATGATAGTTCTGTTTTCTGGTAAAGTAAAGTGGCTGCAATTTGGCAAATATTACCCAGGTCCATTTAGAGCAGTATACTGGAGCATAAGATTAATTCCAGACTTATAAACAAACTATATTATATTGAATATTTAGAAGAAATGCAGTTTTATAGTAAGTTTCCAAATCTATATTATAATGAGGCAGTAATAAGGTTGTATTCTATTTTCTTTGACACTCCAAGGAAATAAAGCGAATCACCTTCAGATCTTCCAAACTCTTCAGCATCTCACTTAAGAATCTGTAATAGTCTCCAGACCTCGTAAGCAGTTCTATGTACCGAGCATGAATCTCTGCAGCCTTAAAGAAAAAGAAGAAAAGAAAATGATCATTTCAAAAATGTTTCATTTTGTTTTCTAAGAGTAAATTCCCTTTTTTCACATTTGCTGGGTTCAAAAATCTAGAAGTATAGCAATTCAAAGGGACAAAAACATTTGTATTCCGTCCTTATCACTCCAGGGGAATAGTTTTTTTCCCCTAAACTATTTGACTGTTGATATTCTTTGAAATCTTTTGGGAAAAGCTGTCTTGTAGAAATCTACTATATAACTTCACTTTTCAGAAGTCTCCCTCACCAAACCCAAAAATGTAAGTCCAATTTTTGTAAAGCCCCTGTAAATGAAACACTAAGAATTCCAGTGATCGTTCCCAAAAATACATCGAGCATTGATGCCTCACACTGGAAAGAGTATAATCTGCTATTAACCCTCTTTGAATGGATGCCCTAAAACAGCCATGAATTCAGGGCTGGCAGGGGAGACAGGCAGGAAGCAGGGGAAGGAGGCAGAAGGAAGGGGAACAGTGAGACACATGTAATGATGTCTATACCTCTTGCAGAATCACCCCAGACGGGGACTGAACCATGGTTCTCTTGATAGGTATGTTCAGTAGAGTTTCCAACCCTGAGGTGTACGAGGCCAGCTGGAGTTCATAGTCCTGCAGAGTCAAGTTTAAGAAAAACATTTTTTTCTGTGCTAGGGATCAAACCCAGGACCTTGCACAGAGTACACAAGCACCCTACCACTGAGCTACATTCCCAGCCCTTAGAAAAGATTCTTAATGGACTTAAAACCAGTCACTCGTGGCTCAATTCCACAGCTTTAAATCATCGAATTATTTCTAATAACCAACCCCAAAGGTTGGAATGTGCCATTAGTGTCTAAGCAGCTTATGTGTTATTAGACCAAGCAGGTACATCTTTACAAACTAATTGGAGAATTTTGCATAAAACACTACTTTATCCCATTCCCATTGGATATTGCCAATGTACTTTGAGTTCATTAATGGATAACAAACTTTTACGGTGTGCAGAAGAGAATATATAAAAGCCACAATTACCATTCTCAAGCAGTTGATAATGTTTAAACCAAGTCAGCAAATCTAGTCAATAATTGTAATGAAACGCCATCATTCTTAATGACCCAACATACCTTAATTGAATTTGCACAGAGTTCAGCAATCTTTTGCACTTCTTCCGATTTGTCTCGTTTGCCAGATATTTCATTGTGCAAATTCTATACAAAGAATAAGATATTTACAAATGTTAAAGTATACAGGTATTTTTAAATAAATTCTATTTCTCTCTTTTACCTTGGTTATTGCCTGCCTGCCTTTTTTGTTTTTGGAGATAGGGTCTTGCTGTCTAGCTCAGGCTGTCCTTGAACTCACTATGTAGTCCAGGCTGACCCCAAACTCTCAGCAATCCTCCTGCCTCAGCTTCCCGAGTTCTGGAATAACAGACATGTGCCACCACGCCCAGCTCTTCCTTCCTTTTTGTACTGACCTCATACTTTCAATTACTGTTTAAGAAAAGAGCATTTTTTTCCATGCAGGAAAGAAAAGAAAACTCTCCAGCTTATCACTATCTACAAGAGGTTACTTCCCAGTCAGCATTGCTTTCTGGTCCTATCACCTCAATTTATAAACATACTTGACTATAGCATTAAATGAACATCATTACATTATTTCCACATTCACACTGTGTTTCTTTCTAAATATCTTGGTTGCTTTTCCTATAGGCATTCTTTAAGTATTCACAAAGCAGATTCATAACATGAAACACTCATCATTTCAAACAAAAGCTGCTGCTTTGAAGACCAGAGCTTTTGACCAATTAATCTCAAAACAGCAATGGAATGACAAGTTGTCTTATACCTTTTGCTCATTCAAAAATCGCATGACTGTGTTGGAATCGCCAAACTTCATGGACTCTAAAGAATCCTGGCGGCGCTTGGCATCATACAGCCACTTGCAGAAATTCTGATAGTTATCGCGATAATTCCTCAGTTGTTTGATTTGTTTCTCCAGGTCCCATAATCTAGAGAAAATAAATATAATAAAATTATTGAAACACTGTAATTGGTTCTCAAAATATGTAACATATCGAGTCATATCCGGCTTTTGCTTGGTATATATCCCAAAGAACTGAAAATATGTGCCAAAAAAAACACCTATACACGTACATTCACAGCAGTATTTTTCATCGTATCTAAAAATTGGAAACAATCCAAATCGCCATCAACTAATGAAAAGCTTAATAAAATGTGGCATAGTCAAACAATGGAACACTCTCCAGACAAAGAAAGAGAAAGAAAAAAAAATGAAGTGTTAAAACATGATACGATGTGGATGAACCTTGGGATCGTTATGCCACATGAAATAAAACAGTCACCAAAGGCCACATAGTGTTACTGTTCCATTTATATGCAATGTCCAGAAGAGGTAAATCTACAGAGAGACAGAAAGTAAATTGTGATTGCCTAGGGCTGGGCAGTCAGGGGATAATAGAGATGATTATACTGGGGATGATGAGATTTCTTTTTGGGGCAATGAAAATGTTCAAAACTCAGATCGTAGGGCTGGGGGTGTGGCTCGGTGGTACAGCCTACACACAGGGCCCTACAGTCTATCCCCAGCATGGCAAAAAACCCAAAACAACAACAACGAAAACCTTCAGATTCTCCAGGGAAAGATGCTTTTGTGTCTATGATGATTATGAGAATTATCTCAGCTGTTCCTGGGAAAAGGAACTAAAAAGACACCAATCATAAAACTTACTAATCAGTAACTTTTCTCTAGGTCTACAGAACCCAGGAGAGCCGATGGTCTTCAGATAACATCTAAATGTGGACCAAGGATTTAGGAATCTTGTTCTTTCGTCAAAAGTGGAATAATGTTGAATTTGCAGGGAAATAATGTGCTTATCTAAGGAAGTACAGGAACTGGCCTAGGAAATCTATTCTCAATGATGTTCCATCTCAAGGGCAATCCAGTAGAAGAGAAAAGAAAACACAGGCCTGCATGATGCCGAGCCGACTCCGCACACGGCCTCCAGCCCCTTTCCCTGCTCCTCCTTCTCCTCCTTAGAAACACCCTTTGCGCCCAACTTCCCTAAAATGGAGCTTTAAAGACAACAGGCCTGTCCACCATCTGTGGTTTGCCAATAAATCTTTCTCCTTTCCCCAACAACTGGCCTTTTCAAGGAGTAAACCAACTTGGTTCGGTTATAGTAAGGCAGAAATGTACTGGTTTTTTTTGTTTTTTTGGGTTTTTTGGTGCTGGGGATCGAACTCAGGGCCTCATGCTTGCTAGGCAGGCACTCTAACCACTGAGCTAAATCCCCAGCCCAGAAATGTACTGTTTAATTTTCCCAAATTTTTGGAGACCACTGACTCAAAGCAGCTTCTTCCAAAGATCATAACAAAAGCTTCCGCTGTTTCTCTAAAACCCCGGCAGGCTCCTGGGATAAACCCTTCCCATCCCAAAGTGGCCCAGCAGCAGTCCAAGGAAAGTGCACCCCTTTTTCTATAGTGACCACTTCAACTGGTCAAAATCATTGTTTTTTAACAGTTGGGTTGGGGATTTAGCTCAAGTGGTAGCTAGGCAAGCACAAGGCCCTGAGTTCCATCCCCAGCTCCAAAAAAAAAAAAAAAAAGACTAAATAGTGATAATAGTGATCACTTCATTATCCCCTTGAACCACTCAATGGGAAAAAAGTGGGGAAGGAGGCTGACACACCTGTAATCTATCTGTTTATCTATCTTCTGCCAGCGATCTGTCAGCTGGATGACTTTGTCATTGAACTTGCCCAGATCCAGGTCATAGAGCGGATACTGCTGTGAAGTCTGACAGTGGATCTGCTGGGCTTTCTGCAGTTCTGTCTTCATGGTGGCCAACAATGACTTCTTCAAGTTCAAGTCATTTTTTATTTTCTGCAAGATTAAAAAAAAGAAAGAAAGAAAAATGAGCACAAATTAATCTCTTTTCCCACTTCATGCTACACTACATGTCACTAAATTTAAAAAAAAAAAAAAATTAAGGGTTCAGGGATGTAGCTCAGTGGTAGACCACATACTTAGTATGCACATGGCCCTGGGTCCAATCCTCATACTAAAGAGGAAAAAACATAAAATCCTTTAGAACAGCCAAATTGTTAGTGATAATCCAGAAAAATATATTTACTGAATTATAATTTTTCAGTATTTGTTCCAGTGGTCTAATTCCCTGTGATACCCAGTTCAAAAAGGATTCAACGTGTCAATTAGTTTAAGAACTAAATGCTGAATATCATGTACCATCCCTGAATAATTATAATGTCTATAAACATATTAGAGGTTCTAAGACATCTCAAACCAAAGAAATCAGTTTAATTAACCATCTTGCAAACTAATCCCACCAAAAATTACTTCTCATATAGTTCTCATAGTTTGCCTAACACACCGGAAAACAGAGTTTCAGATATGACAACTATCAACCATGTGTGCCCAAACAAGGAAAGCGGTCCTCAAAACTCAGCAAACCTAGTAGAAAATCTGAGTAAAGTATGGGCTTCAGTTCATATTATACACTGATTCATTAACATACCACACAAATGTAAGATGTTAGTAACAGGAGAAACTTGGTGCAGGGTACCATACGGATGCTGTACCACCATGTCAATTTCTCTGTGTATCTCTACCTGTTCTAAGAACAGTCTTTTCAAAAAGTTAACAACAACAACAAAGCCCAGCCGTGAAAACTTAAGTGAGGTTTATAACCGGGAGCCACGTCCTCTTTCACTTCCTGTCACCCACGCGGGTTACCTTCAGTCCGCAGCGGTAAGCTTCCACTTTATCCAGGTCCAGGCAGACAGTCTCCTCCTCGGTCAGCCTGGCCTCATACACCTTGAGCATGTCCTCTGTCTGCAGGATGGCCTGCAGCAGCGCTCGCACTGTGCACAAGCTGGGAAGAGCGAGAGAGGCGGTCAAAATTGCCGGGACATAACGACAAGGTGAACATGCGGCTCTCGGCACCATTCATGAAAAAGAATGACATTAAAGCAGGTAATACGTATTCTGTTTATTTTATAAGCTGTGGGAGGGGGAACTGCTTGCTTAGTCATGACTCAGAACACCATTTCACACTCACTGAAGGACCAAGTCCTGGCCCTGCGGCGGTGCTGGCGAACCTGTGGCCTGTGCACCACAGCCGGCTGCTTGCTATCATTCAAAGCGCCAAAAGGTTCGCCATCACTGCCCTAAAGTACGCATTACTTGGGTTCTAAGAAACATGAGAGCAGCTTTATGATTTCAGAGCAGGAGAATTAATGTCCTGGGCTTGAGGATGCTCTCACCAAACCACAGAAGAATGTACATAAATCTAGTAAAAAGATTCCACAAGAGAAAGGCTCTAGTAAGCCAACCTACACATGACAAATGAAATCTGGCAAGAATGAAGTTGGAAAAAGCCAAATACCTTTTTTTTTCCCAGATACCTTTGATTAGTATTAGTTGTGCTTACCTATTTAAGTAGCCATCTGTAACACCATTGATGTTTTCCAGTTTCTGAAACAGTCCAAATACCTCGTTCTGTAAATAGCAGTATTTTTCAGAGCCTCTGAAGTTAGCAAGCATGTCTTTAAGCTGGTTGAGCACCTCAGCAATTGCTTGTGAATCATTCTGCACACTCTATCAAAAAAGGAGGACAGCCTTTTGATTAGTTTTTACCATATGTATTTAAAGTATGCAATAGGCTGCTTTGATATACATATATGAAATGATTACTCCAGGTAAGCAAATTAATATATTCATCACCTCCCATAGTTACTTTTGTGTCTGTGTATATGTAAGAGCACCTAAAATGTACTCTTAGCAAATTTTCAAAATACCCAATATTACTATATACAGTCCTCCCGGTACACATTAGATGCTGAGATTTAGCAGAGAAAACTACAAGTTGGTACCTTCCTGACCTACATCTCCCCACTTCCTCCCCGGCCCCATCCTTGATAATCATTGTTCTACTTTGAATTTCTGTGAGTTTGACTCTTTTTTTAGATTCCACATGTAAGTGAGATCATAAAGGGCTTATCTTTCTGTGTCTGGCTTATTTCATTTAGCACAATATCCTCCAAGTTGATTCACACTGTTGCACAATTTTCAAAGTTTTTTTGTTTTTAAAGGCTGAATGATACTGCATTGTGTTCCACTGTGTATATAAACCACAGTTTTGGTGAACCATGTTCATACAGTGATTTGTACACCGCATTGTAGCTGTGTGATTCTAATGATCATTTCTGCCATCAAAGAGTCTTTACTGTAAGGTGTGAGGAATGAATTCCATACTATTTTGCCTACGTATATTCTGTTGTGTGTAATTGCTTAAAGACAGAATTTTCAAACAAATTGCCAACATTTATAAAACACCCCTTGACCATGGATTTGTGAATATGTTCCTGGACCTTTTATTTATTCTACTTATTTGTTTATTTCATATTCTTGCCTATAAACATGTAAACCAGGAGGTTGTTATTGATTTGCAGATAAATATAAAACTACAGATGGAATTGGCACAATGTGGATGGATGCCGACCTTGAGCTCATTGATTTTCACTGTGATGTGGTGTGTGGACGGCTGGTCTGTCAGCAGGAGGTTCTTGAGGGTCATCCTGCCCTCGCAGAGCTCTATCTGCCTGCGAACCTTCTGGAGCTCCATCAGCAACCATGTCTCTTGCTTGTCATTTTCTCTGTTGGTTTCAATCATTTTATTATGGTTGACATCTTGGCAGGAACCAATATGAGTGATTTCAGTTTTGGTTACTGTAAAAATAAAGACCACAAAAATCAGAGAATTTCTCACTAGCAGAGTGCTAGGCCTCAAAAAACATCCATACTGCATAAAAAGTACACCTACTTCCTGCCTTTTGGCATGTATCTGCTATGGTTTGCATATGGCTTGCCCCCAAAGTCATCTGCTAGACGACTGGTCCCTAATGTAGCGCTATGTAGGCGGGGACCTAGTAGGAGGTGATCAGATTAGATTACAGGGCACCACTCTCAGGAAGAATTAATGCCTCTTGCTAGGGAGGGAACTAAGTCTCTAGAGAGTGGATTAGTTCTCAAGAGTGACTGCTCTACAGTGAGGTTGGCCCTTTCCACACACAGGCATCTCCTTCTGCTTCTCCATCACACTGTGATGTAGCCGAGGATCCCACAGGCAATGCTGTTGCCTGCAGCCACCAGAATTGTTAGCTAAATAAACCTCTTTTCCTTACTAATTATCCAGTTGCAGGTATTTTGTTATAGCAACACAAGAGACTAAGACAATAATTTTCAAAGAAATGGTCCTGAAACTACTTTTATATACAAATGACTTTCTTTCTAAAATTACATAGGCGATTGATACAAAAAGACCTCCCAGGCTGACCTGTCTGGTGCTGGGGGTGGCCAGGGAGCTGAATGACCAGGGTCTGGTAATGCTTCTGGGCATCTGTGAATTGAGACTGCATTTTCCGCTTGTCATCGTCGCCAAACATCTCGGAGCCTTGGCTGTTCCTAATGAACTCTTGGTAATGGAGCTCGAGGTCAGAGATGGTCTTCATGTAGTCTTCCTGCCGCATGGTTTTCAGCTGGAAATCAGGCGGGCAAAGGAAATCGGGAGAAGTGATCAATCGTTTGTGATTCCGCCAGCCAGTGCAAGAAAAAAGTGTTGGCTTAAAAACTCCTCTCACTAGGGCTGAGGATTTAGCTCCATGGCTAGAGTGCCTGCCTCGCAAGCGCAAGGCTCTGAGTTCGATCCCCAGCACCACAAAAGCCTCTCACTAGATGGGGTTGGGGCCAACATCTGCTATAGGTGCATTAAGATATAAAAGGTCTCTGAGAGCTGAGCATGGCGGTGCACACACATGATCTCCGCACTCCGGGAGACTGAGGCAGGAGGATCGCAAGTTAGCACCCAGCATGGGCCACTTAGCAACTTAGCAGTGGAACGCCAATGTTATCTTGTCCTATGACACGTTTTCCTTCAAACAAAATATCATTCAGAAGCCCCAAACGTAAAGCGGAGCACAGCAAAACTGCTCTGACTACAAACGGAAAACCAGGAGATGAGACGCCCCCAAAACTTACCACCCTGTGCCCTTCTCCTCACTCAATCCCAGTCACTCCTAATGCACTGCCCCACCTAGGATTCTTCCACCCTCATTTAGAACCACTGATTCAGAGAACAAATGCTTGTGTTCTTCCCAGAATTCCACCCTGCCTTTTCCTTCTGTGAGATCCAGTAAGTCATTTATGACCTAATTTTCCATTACGCCTAAGGACTGCAGATCTAGAATATTGCAGGCCACACTGCCTTTTCCGCAAGGACTCTGGCTTACCAGGTCACTTCAATTAATGTGTCTATTTGTCTCACAACCAGCCATGTGCTAATTCCTCCTGGTTTTTCTTTTTCCCCAGCACTAGGATTCAAACCTAAGCCTCTCACATGCCAGGCAAGTGCCCTACGTGGGCTACACCCCCAGCCCCTTCCTGTCTTACACTGGGTAGAGCAGAGCCTCTGTGGGAGGCCGAGAGGCTTTACGTGGTGAGCCCGGCGCAAGGTTTGCCTGGCCAAACTGGGTCGGCCTGAGGCCGTACCTTGGCGATAGTCATGGCCCTGATCTTCTCAATGTCGATCATGCAGTAGTGCCAGGACACCAGGCTCTTCATATTGATGTACAGCTGGTTCCACAGAGCCAAGATGGCTTCGTAATACTGCTCAATCCTGGAAGGTGCGAAGGGAAGTCAATCTCACACTTTGAGCCAAGCAGGAGACCTGGATGTGTTTACACAACTGCACAAAAAAACTCAAACAACCCCTTACAGAGGAACTGGTATGTGTGTAACTTTCAAAACCGTCAATATTTCAATGGATTTAGACTAATCTGGTCCCCCAAAATCCATTTTCAATCCAACATTAGTGCCGATCATTCAAATCCTTTTTGGTTGAAATGTGCAGTACGATTTTTTGTGATTATGTAGTTTGCCAGCAAGTTTTTGACAGAAAAAGTCTAACATAGCAGGGCAGGTGCACAAGATGCTGACGACCACCAGAGCCTGCCATACTCCTCTCTTCCCTGCGTGGCTGCAGACTTCTATGCCCACAGGTTTAGGAGAATCTG
This sequence comes from Hystrix cristata, assembly GCA_004026905.1. Classification (NCBI taxonomy): domain Eukaryota; kingdom Metazoa; phylum Chordata; class Mammalia; order Rodentia; family Hystricidae; genus Hystrix; species Hystrix cristata. Next base: position 15,556 of record PVJO010006225.1, on the reverse strand, counting down.
CTGTGCTTCTGGGCATGGTGGCTCATGCCTGTAATCCCAGCACTTGGGAGGCTGAGGCAGAGGAGTGCCATGAGTTCGAGGCCTGCCTGGGCACATAATGAGCTCAAGGCCAGCCTGGATGACAGAGCAAGACCCTGTCTCAAAAAAATAAATAAATAAAAAAGAAGGAAAAGAAAAAGAAAAAAGAGAATCTGCCGTGGATAATGGTGAAATAAATGCTCTGCCCACTGATGAGCAAATGTTGACACGACAGGCATTTTTTATCTGTGGCAACATGCCAAATAACTGATCTACTAACAAGAAGAACTTCAAGACAAAGCTTCTTGTTGCATGGCAAATATCACTCACTCCAACCCTCTCCCAAAACCACCAAGCTGCAAGACGAAGTAAAGGTGACCTCCACAAGTTGCTCTTCTGGAAGGCAATCACGGCAAGAAGATGCTGACCTACACTTCGTCTGGGCACTTGCCCTGCTTTCCCCCACGCACCCCGCACACCATGGCTGCCAGGAGCCCCGACTACATACTTGGAGGAGAGGTCCACAGCCAGAGGGTTCGGAGGAGGGATGATCAGCCCCACGGAAGGGACCAGCATGTCCACGCCTCCCGGGCCGGTCACGTACCACTTGCTGCGCTCGTTGTTGTCCTTCAAGATGCACTCGTCCCCTTTGTGCACGATTTTCTGAAAGGCAAGCAGCCCTGCGTTTCAGCTATATTCCTAAGTACACGTGTTTATCTTTTTTCTCAGAGAGAAAGAGATGACAACATGCAGATTGTTGAGCTCCTGTTTTCCCCCATCAATGAAGCTGATCATTAAACAACTCAACAATACTGATGCTTTCAATAGGCATAAGCCTAAAAGTGAGTATATAAAGTGAGCTACATCAGAAGGCACTGGAAGAAGTGACTTTCCAAAGATAGCCCAGGGATCCGCCAGTACCCAGGATCCCTTTGTAAAGCAAAACCTCACTCCACTGTGTTTCTGTTTTAGGGCATTCACATTTTATATACTAGACTTTAATAATATGAGGGAGTCACTTGCTTCAATTATTTGCTCTTAAATTTTAAAAATAAGGGGCTGGGGATTTAGCTCAGTGGTTAGAGTGCTTGCCTAGGAAGTGCAAGACCCTGAGTTCAATCCCCAGCAAAAAAAAAAAAAAAAAAATTTAAATAAAAAA
>PVJO010006225.1:0-14279 GCA_004026905.1 Hystrix cristata | reverse complement strand
GCTCAATGGTAGGGCATTTACCTAACATGCACAAGGCCCTGATCCCAGCACAACAAAACAAAAAGACAAAACAAAACAGGGCTACTTAAAACATGACAACTATCTCAACTACAAAAACATAAGAAGTTTGATTTTTATGTACTTCAATCTCCATTTCAACTTTTTTTTAATTTTGTTTTTTTGAGCCAGGGTCTCACTATGTAGTTCAGGCTGGCCTTGAACTCACTATGGAGCCCAGGTTGGCCTCAAACTTGTGGTGATCCTCCTGCCTCGGCCTCCTGAATGCTGGGATTATAGCTGTGTGCCACCATGCCTGGTTTCAACTTATTTCTTACTTCACTTTAACAAAAATTCTTCAAACATCCTACTGGTAGACTTAACTCCAATGTTTTACAAGTTTATCTGACCAAAAAATCACATTGCAGTTTCTTAAATCCTTCATAATCATAAAGTAAGAAAATAGAACCAAGGGAATTATATAAATAGCTACTAAATTTTCTATTTAAATGCTTGGATTTACTCCTTGGTGTGCAGAATTGATGTGTTCAATTAATGAATAAAATTTGCAATGGTATTCACTTTATAAAAAAATATTTATTACAGTACTGGGGATTAAACTGAGGAGCACTCTACCACTGAGCTACACCACCAGCCCCTTTTATTTTTTATTTTGAGACAGACTCTTCCTAAGTTGCCCACGCTGGCCTCTGATTTGCAGTCCTCCTGCCTCAGCCTCCCGAGTAGCTGGGCTTACAGGTGCGCCCCACCACACCCAGCAAAGACATTTGCTTTAAAGGCAGCATAATGGTGCCATTTTCATGTCTTTCGTCCAAAATTTTAAAATGAGAGTGATCACAGACAAACAAATACTTTGTACTAAAAAAAACAGGTAGTTAGCTTTAGAAAGAATTTTTTCTTCCGTTCTGGGCTGAGGGTGTAGCTCAATGATAGAGTTACGTGCGTGGCATGGCCAGAGAACCTGCATTCAGTCACCCGCACACACACGGAAGAAGAAATTAACTATTGTCCTAATTACTGACAGCTACCAGATGACTCAGAACAGAGCTGCTGCATTAGTTCAACAGGCTGCAACTTTATACATAAAAGAAGCGACTATGGTGGTTACTGAAATCGAGATTAAAGTTTGCCGTCTTAATAGACAAAACCCAATGTAAAGGAAAGGAAAATCTGTGCATCGTTCCGCACAGCTGAGCACACACCTGGTCCTGTTTGTAGTCACAGAGGGCCCTGAGAATAATGGGTTTGTTGCTCCGGTAGTCTGGGTTCCGAGGTTTCAGCTGTACAATCTTCTTGGATTTGTTTACCAAGTTCTGTACCTGACGCTTGTATTCAAGGATTTTCTCTCGTTCTTTCTGCAATTGCAAACAAAATCATTCCTGAACATCCCTGTGAATTTTAGAGGAAACGGAAAAAGGACAGTGATGTAGCCATACAGTTAAGTATTGCTATAGTTGCATTTGCTGTACAAGCCAGAATTTGTCCTCAGGGAATGTAAGAAGCTTCCACAAGCCTCTTGTGGAGTGAGGCGGCCATGAGGAAGCGGGCAGGACAGAACCTGCCTGTGTGTGGCCATGTTGCTAAAACTGGAAGTCTGCTTTCTCAAGGGAGTTGTTATGTTAAACAATGTTCCTTTAGTTTTCAGCAAATGACCCAGATATGGAAGCACAAGTCATTCTGAACAGGAGTCAAGCATGCAAAGAAGCACACTGTGAGAAGCCACTGGAAGAAAAGACACGCTGGCTGGGGCTCCGGCGGTCAGCAGAGCACCGGTCTCCCAGGTGTGGCTGCGGGGGGGGTTGGGGCGGAGGTGCTACCTCGAGCTCCTTGATCTGCTCCAGCAGGTGCTGCAAGGGCATGTTCTTGTCACAGGGGTACTTCTTCCTGATGGAGTCCTGCAGGCCCTTCAGGTAGGCTTCGGTGGACTGGGCCTCTTCAAAAAACTGTTAGGGATGAGAGTGATCCCACGTCAACAAAAAGTGACGTGGCAGGCAATGTCACTGCCACAGTGTGGATCTTGAATTTCCCCCCAGGCCCACAGTGGAAGGCTTGGTCCCAGGATGGCACTACTGGGAGGAGCCTTCAGGAGGAGGGGCCCAGTGGGAAGTGCTTAGGTCATTTGGGGCACAGCCTCAAAGGGGGTCGTAGGACCCTGGCCCTTCCTCTTCCTCCCTTTGCTCTCTGGCTAGTGATGGAAGTGGGTTTCATTCTGCTATGTGCTCCCCACCATGATGAGCTGCCTCCCCACCAGCCCAAAGTAATGGGGCCCAATCCGTCATGCACTGGACCCTCCAAAACTGTGAGCCAAAAGGAAACTTTACTCTCTAGAAGTCATCTATCTTGGGTGTTTCAGTATAGTGTTAGAAAGCTGGCTAACACAATCATTTAGCAGTTCTGTCTCAAGGACTCCAGTCTCTAAGCCTCTCTTTGATAAGTGGCTAAAGGAAAGGATTACAGCTTAAAATATTTATGTATGTGACAGCAAAAGACTGAATGACTAGTGACCAGGTTATAAATATTTCTCTGCACTGAAAACCAGTAGGATTTATGCAATATTTTCAAGATTGTTTTTGGCACCTTTTAAAACATACTCCAAAGATAAGGTAGTAAGAACTAAAAGACAATGACTGTATTAAGGATAAAAACCTGAAAATAGGCAGCGTTTTCTTTGAGATGGACATCAATGCATTTGGTGATCTGCAGAATCCAACTCCACTGCGTCTGGAGAGTGTCCATGTATGCCTGGAACAAGAAAACAGCAGCGGTCTGACCTGACTCAGCCACCCAGGGGATAGGGGAGCGTGTTCCTGGATAGACGTGTGAGCCTGATACAAGCTATAAAACACCTTCTAATATAATTCCCAGTCAAGCAGACATGTCCAAACGTTAAAAACAGAGTCTCCCACCAAAGTAGTCTTCATATGGGAGAAACTGAATTTTCAATCGGTTACGCTGTAGGGGTTCTGTGTTAGTCTAAACATAGCTCATCCAAATGGTCAGCTGCTGACCAGTCAGAACAGACACTGGGGACAGAGAGGGAGTGGGTCCCTTTGCCACACCCAACCCTGTTCCTAGACAGGTTCCAGATCTTGGGGAGGTCTGAAGCATCCAAGCAGAGGGCTTGGGGGTGCTTAAGTTGGTGGCTCTCCCCTACTCCCATGTAAGTTTCAATTTAACAACCTATATGGCCATACCTGTTCTACCAGCTACCGCCAGCTTTGGGCATAGCCCTCAGATAGTAGTGTCTGGCAGAAGTCAGCAAACTGTCAGCCCAAGGGCCATATCTGGGCCCACTGCTTGTATGTGTAAATAAAGTTTTATTGGAACACGGCCATGTTCATTCATTCATATATCATCTATAGTTACTTTTGTGATATAAGGCCAGAGTTAAGGAACTGAGACTGTATGATGCACAAATCGGAAGTATTTGTTACCTGATTTGTCCACTCCCTGGCCCATAGAACTGACCCACAATAGGAAATACTGTAAAACTAGCACAACATTATGATGGAGATGGATCATTTACCTGCCAAGTCTGCCCTTATGAGAAGCGAGCCTCTTCCCTCTAACAACGCACGTGCCAGGAAGCCTACCTCGATCTTGTCCGAAGCTGGATGCTGATTGAGGACAAGCTGGTCACTCTCCTGTTTCAGTTTATTGAGCTCTTTTTCCTTGACTTCCAGTTGACTCATGCGGATCTGTGAAACGAAAACGCATCCTTTAGACAAGTCACTGGCAGAGGCGGCCAAGGACAAAACCACATTTGGGGAAAGAAAAAAAAGTGCCAAAGAATCAGGTTGTATTTTCCCAAGAAATACAGCCTTCTCGCAGACAGCGTGTGGCTGAGGCCAGCCAGGTGACGCGGCCTGTCTGGGAGAGGGATGAGAGATGCCGTGAACGCTGGCTGAGGAGTCTTTCTCTGACACACGTGGCACCAGAATGTTCTGGCTTCAGGGCTTTTTCCGGTTTGGGAACACCGGCGTACACACAACGAGAACCAAGTCTGGACATGAGATTCATTTATGTTTCCTATATGTCTCAGACACACGGGCCGAAGGTGGCGTTGTATATTTTTGGTGTACCTCTGTTTGACTGAGATCAGGTGTGGAATTTCCTACACTGGTAGCATTTATTTCACCACTCAGATTTTACAGCACTTCAGATTTTCAAATCAGGGCTGTTCAACCTGTTCTAACTCCTCCGGCCTGATTTTAATCTGCCACACTCCAGAGCTGCCATGCTCTAGTTCACCCGAATGAACTAGTTCTCACCCCCTAACGAACCTCAGTTTCTGAGATATTAAATAATACATGGGGGGGCAGTTTTTTTAGCTGGGTACAGCAGCGCATGCCCGTAGTCCCAGCTACTCAGGAGGCTGAGGCAGGACCGCTCGAGTCCAAGAGTTTGAGTCCAGTCTGGGCAATACAGCAAGACCCCGCAAAAAACTGATGTCTTGCATCTCTTGCATCATCGAGCAGCAGCCGGAAAGGAAAGGATTCTCCAGGCTGAATCCCAAGCGGCTGATGCCAGTGCTGAAGGCCACCCGGCCCCACCCCGGAGTCCCGCGAGGCACCGACAGCCCAGGGGCAGCTCACAGAGAAGGCCTCCTGCTTCTGCGCAATGTTGGTGTTCTTGTCGCTCCAGTCGTAGAGCAGCTCCTCCTCCTCGCAGTCATTGATCCACATGATCTCCCGGGACGTGGCCTGGATGATGTTCTGCAGCTGCCGCAGGTGGTCCATGCGCTCGAAGGACGCTTTCTGCAGGCAAGGCCAACAGCAGCGTTAGCACCGCAATGTGCAGGCGAGAAGCACTCTCTGCAGACTCAGAGACAGACCTCGGTCTGCCCTGTACTGGGCCGGGGCGGAGCTCCGTGCTACAGCTCTTACCTGGCGGGTGTGATCCCCAGTGCTGCAAAATTTAAAAATTCACGCGCTGCCTTTTACCAGAACAATTCTAGGAGCAGGTGACCTCTACTCACCTGGTGCATTCGCTAGCCACGTGGTATGAAAAAAGAACTTGTGCAAATTGTCATGAATGAGAGGGCGATGCTAAACAGCCTAATCCCCAAGGGCCTTTCACCGGGGTTCATTGATTGACTGATTGATTGTGGTGCTGGGGCTGGAACCCAGGACCTCACATACGGAAAGCCAGTGCTCTACCACTTAACTGCATGGCCTTGATGCAGGTGTGATGTTTGGGTTTAATGGGACTCTTAGAAAGTTTCATCAAGCTTTTCCTACCCTCACCTTACCCACCCCTCCAAGGTGCCATCTGCTACACTTCCAAGCCCAAGAGGAAAACTGTGTGTCACCAACGGCCACATTAGTTCGTCACTGCCAACAAGGAAATTGTTATTCCCTGTTTAACAACCTCCCCATTTAAGGACTATTCAGAGTTATGACTCATCTTTTGTTTTTTGTAGGGTTCTGACATCTTGTTTACATAGACTCGATGACTTTTTTGTGTGCAGTACGCCTTGTGTGTACAGTACTGTAATTCCTGCTGATTGTACTGGACAGTACAGTGCTATAGTCTTATGTTCTGTTACACATCACAGTCCTACATGTAAGAGTTATGCAAATAAAAGCAAAGTCATCACCAAGGCGGTGTTTCCTTTGACCATTTCTTTGTTCTGAATATTATACTGTCCATATATACGCAGTCCCTGATTTAGCCACCAAGTCACTGAACACAGTCACAAGACGGGAACCTGGTTGTTAAATGAGGAGTATCTACTTCTTCAAAAGGCGGCCAATTCACAAGTGGCAAAGCTTTACTGCTTTAACTGCAAATATTTAACGACTGTCATTTCTGTAACACTTAACCTGAGAGTAGGTCAGTGATAGGCTCTGTTTTGAGAAAAACAAAAACTTTTAAAACTCACTTCCAAAGGAAACGCAGCAGCAACACGGTGAGCCTGGAGCTCAGGTGGAAGCACACCTGCGGTCTCAGGTGAGCACCGGGCAGGGGACTCGTCCCCACCCAGGAAGTTTTGGTAGGTACAGACCGAATTTAATTAAGCAGACCGCGTGAACTTCAGAAATCAACCCACTTACCAACAGGTTTTCATATTCCTCCTCCAACTGGTAGATCGCAGACTTCTCACGCTAAAGGACGACAAACAAACACAGGTAGATGACTGAATGGCCCTTAAAGGACGACAAACAAACACAGGTAAATGACTGAATGACCCTTAAAGGACGACAAACACAGGTAAATGACTGAATGGCCCTGGGATCTGTGCAGAAAGAGCAGCCCTTCTAAACCTCCTTGGCCTCAGACCCCTCAGCAGAAAGAGGCCCGCGCTCTGCGAAGTATTTTACCCACAAGGACCTTTCCCCAGTGGTTTGAAGGCAGTCCTGCGCGGTGCCCAGAACACAGGCCCATCCACTGTCACTTAACAGCCTCCTGGGCTGGCGTCTGTAATCCTAGCATTCTGGGAGGCTGAGGCAGGAGGATCACAAACTCAAGCCCAGACTGCATAATTTAGCAAGATCCTGTCTCAAAACACAAAATAGGGCTGGGAGGTAACTCGGTGCAAAAGCGCTGGGTTTAACCTGCAGTACTGAAGGGGGAAAAATTTTTAAAACTCTCTGGTCCTAATTTTAGTTTAAGTTTGAAAGTATGATTTAGGAGTCCCTTGACCTGAAAGGCATAAAGGAGAACAGTCATCAGGCAGCGTGCTCAAGTGGACAAAAGACGAAAAGTGTCGCAGAAGTGAGGACAAACAGCTCTGATGTAACTGAAAAAGTGATTTAAACCAGGGCTGGGGGCAACCCTGCACCAGTGGCCAGATGAAGCTCTGTGCTGTCCTCCTCCACCCAGCTCCGAGTCTGACTCTCCCCCGCACAGGAGAGGTGTCAGCATTCTTTCCCAGCCACAAACCCGGAAGTGTGCGCACACCCCCAAGCTGCTGGTCCCCGACGGTTAACACCATCTCTAGCGGCTCCATCCGATTCCACCTCCCTTTTATGGGATTTTTTAGGAGTTCCCAGTCTCTCAGGAAAGAAGAACAAGCTAATGTTTCAGACAAACCGTCGGGCATAGTGATCCCAACCCCTCCGTGCGCTTTCTGAAGACTAAACCACAAACAGCCGAGTACCAGGTCGGCCTTGATCTTGTCCAGCTGCCAGCGGTAGTCCCCGATGGCGTTGTGCAGGCTCCTGTGGCTGCTGATGTGCTTCTCCACCGACGCCAGGTCCACGCCCCAGGCCACCATGTCCATCTCTGCCTGCAGAGGCAAAGAGGAAGGGAGGTGCCCTTCAGGGTCCCTCATCTGCAAGTGACTCACTTCAGATAAAACCAAATATGAAAGCTGCTCAGGAGGCTGAGGCAGGAGGATCGCTTGAGCCCAGGCCAACCTGGGCAGGCCAACCCAGGCAACATAATGAGATTCTGTCTCAGAAAAAAAGAAAAACGTACTATGTTTTGCCAGCACATACTGATGAAAAAGATTAAAAATAAGACAAAAAAGAAAAATGAAAGTTACTATCAAACTCAAGGTCTTGACTTTAATTAATGTTGGCAATATTTTACTTTTTTTTAGTACATGTTTGCTACACATAATGATCACATTTGTCATGGGGAATTTGCATCTGTACATAATACACCTTCATTTTCTCCTATTCCCCTCCTCTCCCTTCAATCCTTCTTCCCCGCCCTGTTTACAAAAGCTGTTTCCCTCAGTTCTCTTTTTTAAATCCTTTTCCCCTTCCTTCCCTTCCCCCCTTTCCTTCCCTTGTTCCCCTTCCCATTTGAACAAGTTCTTCCTATTTCCCAGTGTCTGTCTTCTCATTTTGCTCCTTATTTATACTTCAGGTTTCTCACACAAGAGAAACAATGTGATATTTAAACCCGTGTGTCTGATTTATTTCCCTTAACATTACGGTATCAAGGCACATCCATTTACCTATGAATGACTCACATTTATCCTTCCTTATGGCAGAGGAGTGCTCCACTGTGTGTAAATACCACATTTTCTTTATCCATTCGCCAACTGATGGGCATATGAGCTGTTTCCAAGATTTAGCTATTATGAATTGTGCTGCTATAAACACAGGTGTGTATATATCACTGTGGTAGGATGACTATAACTCTTTTGGGAGACTACCTAGAAGGGGCAGATCTAGGTCAAATGGAACCTCTACTTATAGTTTTTTGAGGACTCTCCACACTGATTTCCGTAGTACTTGTACCAAACTGTTGGCAAAATTGAGTGTGGATTTATGTTAGCTTTATAAAAAAAAATTCTGGCTGAATTTATTACTTGAGTCTCAAACTAAGGAATGCCAAATAAGAAACACAAACCAGGTGTGGGGGTGCACACCTTGTAATCCCCACACACTGAGGGAGGCTGAAGCAGGAAGACCAAAAGTTTGAGCTGAGCCTGGGCAGCTTGGCGAGATCCTGTCTCAAAATACAAAACGAAAAAAGGGCTGGGGACATAGCTCAGTGTGAAGGCCGGAGCCCACTCCCATTACCACCAAAAACCAAACAAACAGTCAAAAGCGCTGTTCTGCACATGCAAATTTCCAAGTCTCTGGGACAAGCCAGGGACAAGCACGGCCACCTGGCAGGATGGCAGCAAGAACAGCCTGCACACTGTCCAAAGCCACACGCATGGCGAGGGCTCAGGCGGGAAGTAGGACTGTGGCCTCGGCTCCTGTGGCCGTCCTGGCTTTAAACAGCGGCAGCAGGTGCACGCCTGGGACGTTAGGAGGTGCCAGGCCGGGTGTGAGGCATCAGACTCGCCCATCAGCAGAAACACCAATCGGGGAGCGAGAACAAAGCCCCCCCCCCCCCGAGGGGGCGGGTCTGTGCGGCCTCCTGAGAGCGCCACAGCGGGAGGAGGGAGGAAGACCGGAGGGCCTGCGCGAGGGGTCCAACCACTTTCCGTCTGCTGGAAGCCACCAGGGCCGCCTCCCTGGGCTCAGAGGCACCGTTAGAACATGACCTATAACTGAGTCCAGGGACGGTGCCTTTTTCTGAAATGTAGAAATGCTGAGCCTTCGCCACAGTGCGCTTACAAAGCCACATGCAGTTGAGTACAGAAAATGACAAAGCACGAGCTGTCGTCTTATGTATCTGTCAGAATGATTTAGAAGACATTGGGGACTATGACATTTCATAATTAATTTGGTTCAAAGGTTGCTCTGCCTACTTTTAAGGACCCTGAGTCAGGTGTGATGGCGTGTGCCTGCAACCCCAGCACTCAGGAGGCTGAGGCAGGACGATCGCTTTGAGTTTGAGGTCACCTTGAACTACATAGTAAGACCCTGTCTCAAAAAAAAAAAAAGATCTGGAAAGTGTAGTTCATCTCCAACAACTCAAATCTCCACTCCAAAGGGGCTGGGCGCCACCCTCTCCACCGCTCCTAAACAAGGTTTTATTATAGCTCTCAGATGGCAGTGTTTTGGCATTTGGGTCTGTATATTTTTGTCTCCTTTAAATTCATCTTGAAGGTGAGGAACCATGTTTCTGGCACAGTGCCAATACATACACACTCCTGAAGAATAGGTGTTTAAAGAGTTAAAGGAAAGGTAAAAACATCCAGACAAGGTTTATACTTAGGTTTCTGAGATTATCACTGATTCTTCTCCTTCATACCTCTAACCTTCTGTAGTCATTTATAGTCTTCATAATAAATGGGAGAAAAAGTTAACTGAATGAATGAATGAATCGACATCTAGGGGCAAAAACCTTCACTTCTCAGGAAAGAACATACTCGAATATTTTAAAAAGCTGGGAATGGCAGCACGTGCCTGTGAGAGGGGAGGGTCGCTTGACTCCGTGAGTTCAAGGCCAGCCTGGGCAACAAAGTGAACCAAGTGCCAAATTTAAAAAAAAAGTGACCGAGAAATTTTAGGACCATTGCTAAATTGGTTCAATGACAACTAATCAAGCTTCCTTGCAGCCACGACCACAACCAGGCTGCATAACGGCCGCTCCACAACGTGTCATTCTAACACATCACCTTTTTCTCAGGAGAAAGATGGTTCCTTAGTAGTAGGTTTTCATTATAAAATTCCCATCTCCGTGATTATGGCATATTTCTACTACCACCTGTTCATTATAGGGCATAATTACTACATAAAACAACAGAACAATAATTAGCATTGAAAAATACTTTGTAGAGCCCCGGTCCACCCTTCTGCTGCTTTATGTCCTTCCACACCCACTGTTGACGTGATGTTTGCCAGCCAGATGACTGAGCTTGAGACAGGAGGCAGGGCGTCCAGGAGCAGAACCAGAACATCCGGTCCTCTCCCGGCTCCTCCAGTGTGAGAGTATTTCAAATGAAAGTACGACCTGTAATACCTCATACATATGAGGCCAGTTATTCCTGGAGCAGAGCAACGATGTTGTCATTCAGCACCTAACAGCAAGTGGTTGCTGCCACCTGAGGTCCAAAGCACTCAATGACCAGGACGCAGGGGCCATGACCCCGCTGCCCTCTACGTCCCTGGGATCCACGGGTTTGGGGGCTGGGGACCCCCACCCGCCCATCTGGCCGCCACCTACCCGCTGCTGCCTCATCCACCCCAAGCACTCGCTGGTGAGACGCTTGGTGAACTCGTCCCAGCCGGAGCCGCTCTGACAGGTGTAGCCTCCGCCGCCCTTGGAGCTGGCCCTCCGCACGCGGGGGACGCTGATGGCTTTGTACAGGGCTCGCATCTGCTCCTGGAGTTGAAGCAGCCTGCAACACAAGGCGAAGAATGATCACCGCGGGAGGAGGGTCCAGGAGACACACTTGGGGCAGCATCCCTTTTCCTGGGGCGCCTCTGACTCAACGGACAGGCCACCAAGGTTGGTTTGTTTGTTTGTTTGTTTGGGGGAAAGGCGAGTGCTCTAACCACTGAGCTAAATCCCCAGCCCCACCACAAAGGTTTTATTTGAAGGTTTTTTTCCTTTATGCCGTGGCTTGAAACATGATCTCGTACAAAACATTAAGTCTCCAGAAGATGCTGAGAGCCTGAACCATCACCCAGGTGTCACTGCCACCGCCCAAGCCGGTCACATCCCCGATGCCTCAGGAGTCTTGTCCTGGGGATTTGCTGGGCATCACAACAGCAAACTGAGCCGGTGCATCTCGGCTTTAGAGTCCTCACTGCCAACTCAGGAGTCCCACTTTCCCACTCATTAAACTGGAATTGATATTAGACTTCCAGAAAGTGAATGCTCTGCCAGAGGCCTCTGCTGCCTGTAAGTGCAAGTACGGTAACATCTCCTAAGGAACTCAGCTCTCCAAAATAAGAAGCAAAAGCACTGTGGGATGGGCTGGGGATTTAGCTCAGCGGTTAGAGTGCTTGCTTTGCAAGGACAAGGCCCTGAGTTCGAGCCCCAGCACCAAAAAAAAAAAAAAAAAAAAAAAAAAAAAAAAAAAAAAAAAAAAAAAAAAAAAAGCACTGTGGGAGGCTGAGGCAGGAGGATTGCAAGTTCAAGGCCACCCCGAGCAACTTTGCAAGACACGTTCTCAAAATAAAAATATGAAAGAAGGGCCGAGGATGTAGCTCAGTGCAAAGGCCCTGGTTTCAATCCCCAGTGCCACAAAGCAAAATAAAAAATAAAAATAAAAACAGAACTCTCTTGGGCAGATCTAGTTCATTCTTCTCATGGCAGCTCTGTGAGTCCACAAAAGACTAAGGGAGGGTTGGGTCTCTTTTTACTGGAGATACAGAGTGCTTAGGGGAAGGTTTTCCCCAGGAACCTGGGGCTGCGGGACTGAGCGGGCCAGGGGCGGTACCTCCGTGCGGGGGACAGTACCTTTTCTGATACACCTCACAGGGCTGGCCCATGTGCCGCATCTCCCGTATCAAACTGTCAGTGATTTCCATCTGGTCGTTGGCCTGCGCGAAGCACTCATCCAACTCTCTACTCCGAGCCAGCTGCATTCCGTCGCCATATTTCAGTTCCTAAAAGAAAGAATTCACATGAAGCAGAACATATCACACCGGAAAGAAATCTCCGTGTGCGGAAATGGACGCCGAACCTTCTGCTGTGAGCCTAAGAGACACCAGGAGTGTCCACCCCGGCAAACTGCAGAAGATTTCTCACGGAAAACAACCATATTAACTTGAGATAGAAAAGTAAACAAGGGAAATTCATGAACCAAATTTTGTGGACAGTCTTTTACACTCTCATTTGGATTTTAAAGCAAATCCACAGAATGCTCATCTTCCCCTTGCTTCAGTATGTCAAATGTCCACCTCTCGTGTTTACACGGAGCTCTCGTTTATGGGCCTTTCACCATGGCAGGAACACTCTTCCATTACACCTCACAGGGCCTTTTCCACACCAGCTGGCAAGTTCAAGCCCCGTCTGGGCAACTTAGCCAGACTGCGTCTCCAAAACACGTTGGCAAACTAGCTCAGTGCAAAAGGCCCTGGGTTCCATCCCAAGTACTAGAAAAAAGTTCCCATTGAAGTGTAACCCCTATTCTGAAATATTAAGAGGTGACTAATCCACCTCTGTGACTAATGGATTACCTTCCGATGGGTCTGCTCTAAAAGCCAGCTCGGCCAAGTCTCACCATGTGACACCCAGCACCACTGGGGTCTCTGCCAGCAAAAAGGCCATGACCACCCTAACCCTAACCCTAACCCTAACCTAAAAAGGAATTGAACTGTGTTATGTACATGTACCAGCTAAAACAAGGAATGTAAACGTGTGTTGCAAACATGTATTAATAAAAATACACAAAACATAATTCAAAAAGAAAAAGGCCATGACCAAATGCAGCCCCTCAACCTCGGCCCAGGACCGTGGGCCGAGATACACCTCTTTACAACTCAGCCAGCGCCCCTCTCTGGTCTGCTCCAGAAAAGCCCATCTGTAAATACTAAGTGTGGACAATGGTCCTGGCAGGGATGCACTCGGGAGCCACCGGATATGGGGAGGGGACAGAGGCAGGAGCGGGGTGCTCACGGGCTGCACGATGAGCTCAGCCCGCATCAGGCAGTCCGCGCAGTTCTGCAGCAGCTCCTGGATGGTGTTCTGGTTCTGGAGCCGGGACATGGTGCCTGTCTGACTGCGGGGGCAAACAGAGAAACCAGCATCAATAGAATAGCACTCATTCAATTTAGAAATAACTTGCAACTCTCAGAGAAGTTGCAAAAACAGGGTAAAAATACTCCCATGAGACTCTTCGGCCCATTCCCCAGTGGTTCCCATCCTGCCATATTCCTTCTTCCCCTTCAGGGAGGTGTGTATATTTATTTTTTTGGGTATATATTATTTTTCTGAATCATCTGAGAATAGTCATGCCCTTTAACTCTCAAGGATTTCAGCACATATTTCCTATGAACAAAGACACGCCCTTATGAACCCACCGTAGCATTTTCAAAATCAGAGAATTCAGAATGGGAATAAAACTATTTTCTAATCCACAGAACTTTTTCAGATTTCACTACGCAGCCTAACAATGTCCTTCACAGCATTTCCCCTCAGGTCCCGGATTCAATCCAGAAATATTCCTCGATGGTACAAGCACATTTCTGATGATGTCATGGAGCTATTTCAGTCCGTTTATCAGCCTCGCGCTTTGTCCCACAGCAGTGTCCCCAACGCCCCGAGCCCCTGTGCAGAGAGCTCCCAGTGACTCGCGCGGAGTGGGAAGACCTCACAGGCAAATGCAGCCCAAGTAGCAGGAGATGAGAAAAAGCTACTGCTACAACAGTGCTTCCCACAATCCCAGCAAAAGACAGATAATGGTAAGGAAAGCACGCTGCGAGGAAAGGCGGAAAATGTTAAGCAAAAACAAGCCCATCTCCTGTCAAGAAGCTCCTAGAATAAATATTTTTCTCAGCAATGAGGCTTCTTTGATGTACATTTACATGATCACTTTCTGGCAGACTCAGGCAGAAACCCCAAAACAGTGGGGGTGTCGAAGAAGAAAGCTGTGGATGGTCCGTATTTTAAAGAAAGAGACTAGAGGAGTTTAATTTGCTCCGTGACACAAGTGAATCCGCAAAAGGATCAGAAGACAGTCCTGCTTTCTAATGTGCTGAGGTGTATCATGCACATCGCTGCCTACCACAGTTTAACTTCGGAGAGATTTAAAGCATATCGAATTACCGTTTAACGCTTGTGAAAAGGCTTCATTAACATCCTACAAGATGCTGGAGATTCTATCAGAGACACTCGGTCCTCCCACCAACGCCAGCTTGTGCTGCTGCTGCATCTGATGCCTTGCCGGCAAACTGGACTGCCGTGTGTGTGTGTGTGTGTGTGTGTGTGTGTGTGTGTGTGTGTGTGTCTATGGA